>JAWWTY010000088.1:62656415-62684058 GCA_035222235.1 Margarornis squamiger | reverse complement strand
CCCCCCCCCCCCCCCCCCCCCCCCCCAAGGAAGAAAAGAGCCAAATCATAGAGGCAGGCAGCCACTGATTTTTGCAACAAATGCTAGTTAAAGCAGTAGCAAATAAAGCAGCTGAGGCAAGCAGGATGATTTTGAAAGTGTTACATAAATGTGTATTAACAAAGTACTGAAAGTAGGAAGAACAAGATTAACAGGAAGAAAACAGATGGTTTGAACATCCTTTACAACTAAAATTTCTCCTGGTCCCAAGATACAGAGCTTAGGTTACCTTTATATTGCTAAATAAAACAGGATGACTGTGCTCTGGCCCTGAGATCATTACAGCCACACCTCATCCATGTGTCACTTGGCTTTGGATCTCTCTGAGTCTCACATAGGGTTCTTCCAGCCATGAACAGTTATTATTTTTTTCTCCTTTTTCCTTTCATCTCCAAGTGCCTGCACGAAAGTGAGGACTATATTATAGGTCGGTGGAGTATTCTCATTGCACAAAACCACAGGTGTGCCTTGCAGCTATGGTGTGAGAACATCTGTGGTGTGAGAGCATTCAGGGTGTTTGAGTATGCACCGGAGAGTGCACCCAGGAGAGCACTGGGAGAATTTGTCAGGTTGAGGGAGCCACATAAGGTGCAGTTTTAGCCATATTCTTCTCTAAGAGGCGGCCCTTGTCCTGGGCTTAGAAGTGTTGTCTATGATTCAGCCTGGGTGATCAGCAATTTGGCATGCAAGGTCACTCCCTGACCCTTTCTTGTGTAGTGATACAAATGCTGCATAAATGTCTCTTAATTAAAAAAAAATAAAAGCACAAAAAACCAAACCAAACCAAAACAAAAAACCCCAAACATCTCAAGAACATTGGCCATTTTACTTTATGTCAAAAAACCACTCACTGAATGACAACATGTCTCTTTTGGCAGTTGGTTATGACAATTCAGCAGGAGGACTAAGCTTGCAGGTGGTTCTTCCTTTTGCATTTACTTTTTTAGCAGCAAAGGCTTGGCAGATTAAGGGAGAAGTCCCATCTTATCTACCCCAGTGTCTTCATTTGAAGCCTGTCTGAGGAGGCCTGAAACGTTCAGGAGGAATTTTCCTACTGACTTCAGTAAGCCTAGGACTATCCCTTTGTGCTCCAGGATCCCCTCTGAATGTGAAGTATGTTTCTTATTCAACAAGTGTGTATTTTGCTGATCTCAGGAGAGTAAAGCTATAGAAGAAACATATTATGTCACCAGAGGAGCTTGATAAGCATGGACACAGTCAGACAGTGATCAATCTCTGTTAGCAAGATGTTCTTTCCATACAATGCTTCTCCAGGTATGAGCTAATCCATGGCTCTCCATGAAGCAGATTCTGTGAGCATTCAGCTCTATGCATTTTTCACACCTTGCAGGGTGAAGGAACAAAGTATTAATTTCAGCTGATGCAAACAGAATTTAAATCCTGCTATAATCATTTAGGAAAGTGTTTCTTTACATGCAAAAAGAATGATTTGCTGAACAATATGAGAACACTATGAGCAAATCCTGATGCATTTGACTATGCATCCCCTTGTTACCCTTGGCACAGCAATTATTCCAAGAGCTGAAATGAAGGCAGGGAGAGGAAGTGCCTTCCTTCATAAGATTGCTATTCCCTAGCCACAGTATTCTCTGATAATGAGGTATGTTTCAGAGATGGTATTAAATCACTGCTGCTGGTAGGACTTTTTCACAGCAAACCAGTCGAAAATTTCTCAAATCTACAGGATCTTGCCTTAATATTGCAGGAATATGCTCATCAGAAGTCCGAGTCTGATAGCTGTGGAAAGGAAATTCTTCATTTACCCAGCAACAAATGAAGAAATGGAGGTCAGGTGTGTTTGGGGACAACTCTGGTGTGAGCTTAAACCTGAAAAACTGAAACAAAGTAGCAAGGGCTCTATTTCCACCTCTTTGCCACTCTGACTTCCAACACGTCACTCCCAATATGGTCATTCAACAGATAAGGAAGGAACACTGAGGGTATGTTGAATAATACAAAACATCTTACTATGAGAGATTTTTGCTTGTTGATGAGGCTTATTGAGTTTAAAATCTCTCTTGACAGGAAAAGTGCCAGGAAAGCTTCAGCTCTGAGCATGGGGAGACCAGGCTTCAGACTGCTTAGGGAACTAGTAAGTAAAGTCCCCTGTGAAAAGTTTTGACCGTGCTAGAGTCCACCAGTGCTGGTCACTTTTTAAACATCACCTCCTAAGAGCACCCTGTCACTAGTGGGGTTCCACAGGGCTCCATCCTCAGCACAGTTCTCTTCAACATCTTCATTAATGGATGCTGAACTTGAAGGGATACTAAGCAAGTTTGCAGACAGCAATAAATTAGGAGGAACTGTGAACTCTCTTGAGGGCAGAGAGGCCCTGCAGAGAGCCATTGACAAATTAGAGAGATGAACAATCACCAATCACATGAAATGTAACAAGGGCAAGTGTGGGATTGTGCACCTGGGGTGGGGCAGCCCTGGATGTGTGTACAGACTGGGGAATAAGAGGCTGGAGAGCAGCCCCATGGAAAAGGACTTGGGGGTCCTGGTTGATGGCAAGTTGAACATGAGTCAGCAGTGCCCTGGCAGCCAGGAGGGCCAGCCCTGTCCTGGGGGGCATCAGACAAATCATCCCCTGCAGGGCGAGGGAGGGGATTGTCCCACTCTTCACTGGGATGACTCCACCTTGAGTTCTGGGTGCGGTTTGGGGCTCCACAATACAAAATAGACATTAAGGTATTAGGGAACATCCAAAGGAGAGCATGAGCATGATGAGGGGTTTGGAGGGGAAGCTGTATGAGGAGTGGCTGAGGGCACTTGGTGTGTTCAGACTGGAGGAGACAGAGAAGAGACCTCATTGTGCCTTCAACATCCTCACAAAGCAAAGCAGAGGGGCAGGCACTGATCTCTTCTCTGTGGTGACCAGTGACAGGACTTAAGGAAACGGCATGAAGCTGTGTGAGGTGAGGTTCAGGCTGGATATTAGGAAAAGTTTCTTCATCCAGAGGGTGGTCAGGCACTGGAACAGGCTCCTCAGGGCAGTGGTCACAGCACCAAGCCTGACAGAGTTCAAGAAGTATTTGGACAATGCTCTCAGGCCTATGTTGTGATTCTTGGGGCTGTCCCGTGCAGGGCCAGGTGCTGAACTTGATGGTCCGGATTCCAACTCATAGGGAAGTGCTGCCATCTGTATGTGTGAGAAGCCAGCCTTCCACAAGTCTCAGTGGTAGCTATGTCTTCCTCTTTCTCATTCTCTTTTCTTGCTCCGTCTATTTCTTTTTCTTTACTCCTCTTCTTAATGCTTTGGGTGGCTTGGAGCTGGAGGGATTGGATTTGACTTAAGTGTGGTGAATTGTTTGAATACTGCTTTGCATGTTGTTGATTAATATGTGCTGAGCTGGTATAATGGTAGAACATTTTGTCTAGCTTGTGTATTGGCCTTTTTGAACCATTGCCAAGTTCTTTTATTCTCCCTCCTAGATGAATAAAGAAACTCCTTGAAAACAGGTCTGTGACTTATTTTCTGGACATTTTGATAAGGTATTAAAGAACCCTATATATATAATGTATATATATATATACATATATATGTATATATATATGTATACATATATATGCATATAAATACTAAAGTAATTCTCCTAGCAGAACCTGCAGCTCTGGGGCTGGAGTGTTCCACCTGGGAAAATAGATATTCTCGTCAGCCACAAAGGTAAGTTTTGCAAGATCTGATGTAAGTACAGTGAAGTACTACAAATAGAAGTTTTGTACGTAATCAGATGGAAAAAAAATGTTGGCAAAATATGTAATGTAATGGACATTTACTGTCAGTCAGTGCTCAGAAATAAATAAAATCATTATGGCTGTGATCATGTACTCCCACTCCTTACTGTTACTCTCAAAAGCAGCTGCCTATATCAAATGCAACTTTGTTTAAAGGTTTCTGGGTTTTCCCTGTCAAGAAGTGAGAGACAAATGTTAAAACAATTCATATGCAGACGGGCTTACATAGTGGTTAGGCCAGAAAGTCTGTTTGGCAGGTGTCTACAGTCCTGTCATGTACTGTGAGCTCTAAGAGCTAAGAATGAGAATGCCTTCTTTGCTTCCTCCTAAATCCAGGTACAAAAGAAATTTTGAACTACTGGATATAACTGTAATACTTCCTCTGAAAGGAACTGAGCATCAGCATCACCAAAACCTCCTGTCTACAGACCTGTAAATACAAGGAGTTGCAGAGAAAGCAAAACAAAACAGAGAAACACTGTTCGAAAATCATAATCTTTTATTAGCCTCAAAATATGCCTGTGTCAAATCATAGCTGGGTCTTCTGAAGCCATGGACAAGGGTATGCTGGTAGTGTGGTGTCGCTGGGGCAGCAGGATACAGCTCTTCCTGATGCTGTTTCTTGATCCGTGCTTCCTTACTGGTGTGGTTGTTTTTCTGTCTGCTGGACAGGTCCCAGGACCACAAGAGCAGCCTTGCCCAGGACCCCACTCCTGATGTACTGGGCTGTGTCCAGCAGAGTCAGAGCATCAGCTGCATGGCTGTGGATGGCATTTGCTGGCCTCTCTGCCTCTGCTGAAGCAGCTAGACTTGCTGTTGCCCCATCCATGCTTCCTTCCCAGTCCTCCTGTTCTTCCAGCGCTTGGAGCAGTCCCTGCTGCTGTGGCTGTTGATCTCACCATGGTATCTGTACCTTTTTCCAGGTCTTGCTGATCTTCTGGCTGCTGTTTGGAACTCTGGATCAGTAGAGCAGCCTTGCCCAGGACTTCACCCTTGATATACTAGAGTGTGTCCAGCCGAGCTGGAACATCAGCTGTGGGACTGTGCAGGGAATGTGCCGGAATCTCTGCCTCTGCTTCTGTGTCTGTTGGTGTCATCACCACTCCTATGCTTTGTTCCAGGTCCTGCTCTTCTTCTGGCTGTTGGTTGGTTCCCTGGATCACAATTACACCCTTGTCCAGGACCCTTCTCCTCATGTTCTCGGTTGTGTCCAGACAATCCAGGTCATCGTCTGTGGGACCATTCAGGGCACGTGCTGGGCTCTCTTCCCCTGCTTCTGTGGCTGTTGGTCTCACCACCTCATCCATGGCTTCTTCCAGGTCCTGCTGTTCTTCCAGCTGTTGTTCGGGATGCTGGATCAACAGTTCAGCCTTGCGCACGACCTCAGTTCTGATGTACTGGGCTGTGTCCAGCAGATCCAGGTCATCATCTGTGGGGCTGTGCGGGTCATGTGTCAGAATCTCTGCCTCTGCTTGTGTAGTTGTTGGTGTCATCACCTCCCCTGTGCTTTGTTCCAGGTCCTGCTCTTCTTCTGGCTGTCGGTTGGTTCCCTGGATCACAATTACACCCTTGTCCAGGACTCTTCTCCTGATGTTCTCGGATGTGTCCAGCAGATCCAGGTCATCATCTGTGGGGCTGTGCAGGTCATGTGCCTGAATCTCTGCCCCTCTTTCTGTGGCTCTCATTGCCTCTCCTACGCTTTGTTTCAGGTCCTGCTGTTCTTCTGGCTGTTGATTCGTTCCCTGGATCACAATTACACCCTTGTCCAGGACCCTTCTCCTGAAGTTCTCAGATGTGTCCAGCAGATACAGGTCATTGTCTCTGGGGCTATGCAGGGCATGTACTGGAATCTCTGCCTGTGCTTGTGTAGCTCTCATCACCTCTACTGTGCTTTGCTTCAGGACTCTCAGTTCTTCTGGTTGTTCATTGGTTCCCTGCATCACAATTACACCCTTGCCCAGGACCCTTCTCCTCATATTCTCAGATGTGTCCAGACAATCCAGATCATTGTCTGTGGGACCGTTCAGGCCATATGCTGGGCTCTCTTCCCCTTCTTCTGTGGCTGTTGGTCTCATCACCTCATCCATGGCTTCTTTCAGGTCCTGCTGTTCTTCCAGCTGTTGACTCTGGATCAACACTTCAGCCTTGCCCACAACCTCAGTTCTGACATACTGGGCTGTGTCCAGCAGAGCCAGGTCATCGTCTGAGGGGTTGTTGGGGACATGGGCTTTGCTCTCTGCATCTTCCACTATGGCTGTTGCTCTCGTCACCTCATCCCTGCCTTGCACCACATCCCTCTGTTCTTCTGTGTCCTCCTTGGGTCCCTGGGACAGAATTACAGCCCTGCCCATGGTCTCACTGTGGATGTACTGGGATGTGTCCAGCAGAGTCGGAGTTGTGGATCTCTGAGCTACATATGCTGGGCTCTCTGCCCGTGCTGTTTTGCCTGTTGTTCCCATCATCTCATCCATGCTTCCTTTCTGGTCCTTCTGTTCTTCTGGCTGCAGAACAGGTGTCTGGACCACAATTACAGCCTTGCCCAGGACCCCACCCTTGATATACTCGGCTGTGACCATCAGAGCTGGAGCATCAGCTGTGGAGCTCTGTGGGACATATGCTGGGCTCTCTGTCCGTGCTGTTTTGCCTGTTGTTGCCATCACCTCATCCATGCTTCCTTTCTGGTCCTTCTGTTCTTCTGGTTCCAGAATAGGTGTCTGTGCCACAATTACAGCCTTGCTCAGGACCCCACCCTTGATGTACTCGGCTGTGTCCAGAGATGGAGCATCATCTGTAGGGTTGTGTGGGCCGTGTGCTGGTCTCTCTGCCCCTTCTGCCATGGCTGTTGCTCTTGTCACCTCACCAGTACTTTGTGCCACCTCCCTCAGTGTTTCTGTCTGCTCCTCAGGTCCCTGGATCACTGTCACAGCCCTGCCCAGGACTTGCCCACTCTGGATGTACTGGGCTGTGTCCAGCAGAGCTGGTTCACAGGCTGTTGCGGGCTGCTTCTCCTGCTCTCCTGCACTGTGGGTGGCAGTGGAGGCCCTGGGCACAGCCCTCAGTGCCCTCTTGAAGGAGGATGTCCTTCTCTGTTGAGCCAGGGCATCAATGACTGTGGGAGAAGGAGATCTGTAAGCAGGTCCTGCAGGTGTTCCCGCTGCTGTTGCTTCACTCATGCTTAGTTCCAGGTCCAGCTGTTCTTCTGGCTGCTGGCCAGGACACTGGATCTTAAGCCCAGCCTGATCCAGGACCTCACCCCTGATGTACTGGGCTGTGTCCAGCTGAGCCAGGGCATTGCCTGTGGGGCTGTGAAGAGCAGGTGCCCGGTTCTCTGCGTCTGTTGCTGTCGCTGGCTCAATGAGGGCAGAAGAACCTGGTCGCTTTGCCTCCTCCTGTGTGAGAGGTGTGTACTGCTTTTCTTCCTCAGAAGCTACAACCTGGGCAGAACGTGCCAGGTGGGCATTGGTTGGACCCACTGGGTCAGGAGATCTTCTCTGCAGCTGGGCAGCTGCCTTTCCTTCAGTCTCTCTGCCCACACTGCTTTGCCAGCTGGGCCCCTCCTCGGGATCAATGTGGGAGTCTTTGTTGTACTCCAGGCCCAAGGAACGGACCCGGTGACGGATGGGAGGTGACCCAATGTCATCTTCCCCTTGGGACAGACGTGTGTCTCTTGTATGTTCCCACTGCTCCTCCTGGGACAGCTTTTTGCCAATGACATCTTCCCGCTCCTTCTCCCAGGACTGCTCTTTGTCAATGGTGTGATCCCACTCCTTCTCCTTGGTCAAGGCCACTGGCTCACTAGTGGAAGCATGGGCTTCCAGACACTCCAGCACCTCCTGCTTACTCATGGAGCCCATTGTGAACTTCATACATACCACTTGTGGCTGCTGTGGTGTGGTGCAGCTACTTGCCCATGGGAGGTTCATGCTCCTGTCCCATCCTGTCTTAGGCTGTCTCATTCCACTCTTGGCCCTCACCTGCCCAGGCCTGCCATCAAGCCCCCCTGACTGTCTCAGGGAGAAACATTGTTCCTCACTATCTGACTGCCAGAACTCGTCATCCTCCAGGTCATCCTGGGGCTGTGGCGGGGTCACTTTCCAGAGCGGAGCCTGTCTGCACCTGGGGTGGGTCAGGCAGCTCCTGTCCAGCTCCTCTGGAGGCTTCCTCTTGAAGGACACAATGATCTGCTGAACAGCAGCCCCCTTCTTCTTGTGCCCTGACAGCAACATACTACCAAGGCTGCCCTCAACACACACTGACAGCCTTGCAGGGTCCTGCCTTGCTGTTTGCTCTCGGTGGCCACTGTCTTCATCTGCATCCCTGCCCAGGGAAGCTGATGAAGTCCTGCCATGTGCCTGTTCCATGTGTGCTGCCAGCAGCTCCTTCTTGATGGTTGCCTTTTGCATCCTCTGCCTCAGACCTGTCAGGGTTTCTCTGGGATGGTGCTGAATCTTGAGGGAGATAATTCCTTAGGACTGGGCAACGCCAGGGCTCTCTGCTCCTTAAACATCCCCTGTGTCACAATGGCCTCTGCGTGTTGTGGTGTGCCCACATCACAAAGTGCCACTGTCATGAAGAGCCATGCCTGGGCACCACCCCTGGGTGCTGGCTGGGTCCTCTGAACTGCCACTGCCTGGTCCATATCACAAGGGAAGGGAAAAGTCTGAAGCCAGTTGGTTGCTTTACCTGTCTGAGAGCCCAGGCTGGGTTGTAGCCACCACAGACCTGGGGAATGTTGAGCCGCAGATCTTTGCAATTTGCTACTGTTTGCAGGTCTGGTCAGTGCAGGACACCTGCATTTGAGAAGTTAGTTTGAGTTTTAGTATTTGAAGTCTTGTATTATCATTATATAAAAGGATGAAGTAGGGAACTGTGCCTTTTAAGAGTCCTAGCATGGGACTGGATATTGCATTATGCTGAGCCTGTACTATGAGATGCTGACCAGAGAACTGTATTATCCCAAAAAACAGGACTTCCCATCACTTTTGAATCAATTAAATTTGCCAATATTTGCATTATTTTAGAAATTTTGTCTCAGTTATTCATGAACGTGGCCAGTCTTTCATTTCTTGTATCGACAAAGTTCCTGTTCTGTCCCAGAACAGGAAAAGTAGTTTGAAGTTTCTCATTATTAGCAAGTGTCTTACAGCAGTCTGTGCAAATGGTTATGTGAGATCATATAAACCTACCAGTCAGATAATAACCAGACTACCAAGTCTAGTTACTGTCTCATACATGGTGATATGATCAGATGACCATAAAATGCTATGCAGGTGGTGACACTTCCAAGCAATTGTATCTGTCATTGAAAAAACACATGTAGGTTCAGAAATATATGGCTTTCTGAGTAACGAATTTTATCCATCTACTGCTTTTTTCTTTTGTTGGGTTGAGGGTTACAAAGACTCTCAGGTGCTGCCTTTTCATCCTGAGAAAGCTGATTATATTATCTGATGCAGCCTTTTTGAGTCATGTCTTTTGTGTCAAAATGCTTTATGGCTTCATTTCACCCAAGGTACATAAAACCAAAATGTATTATCAGTCTATCATTGCTAGTTCTATTATATCTTCGGTTGTTAATGCAGACCCCTCATAACACTTTGATAGGACAGGAGACAGAACTGGCAGTTGTGGTGCCGTTCCTCTTACACTCCCTTCAGTCATTGCCTTGTGAATTCAAGCCACTGCCCTGTACTTTGCACTAAGCAGCTGCCCTGGTTCTGGCTAGGACAGGGTTGATTTTTGCACTAGCCGGGAAGGCTCATGGCTGGGACCCAGAGATTGTTCTATGACACCTCACATCACTGCTGGGCGCAGGGGGAAAGGAGGCTCTTCCAAGAAGGTGTTCCTTCTGGTTGAGTAAGTGTGGCAGAGCAAGTGGTGGGGCGACCCAGGTTCTGAGCCAAAGGGAGCAGCTGGGCACTGTCTATGGTTGGGGATTCCCGTCGAGAGCAGTTTCTTTTCTTGTACCCTCTGTCGTTAGTATTGTTACTGTTACTGTTCATTTTCTTATCTCGTTGTTTTCAGTAAATTGTTCTTGTCGAAATCCATGATCTTCACCTTTTGTTCCTCCAATTCACACAAGATTTCCCTTTTTAATGATGGACTCATCTCATGACTCCATCAATGCCACAGATCCTGCAAAAGAGACACATAAATAAATATTTAATTATGTATCATTATGAATGGAAAAAGGGGCTTGTGTGAGAGCTGGATGCTAACCAGACCTTAAGTCTTGAAGCTGCCTCTCCAGATTTTGGAGAAAAACCCTTAATTTGCTTTTTGAATCATATGCTGAAAGGAAGATCTTTTGTTGCAGAGGAGGTCAGGAGGTCAAGCAGAATGCCAGCTTTTGCTGGGGACTGCAGAGCCTTGCTAACACTTCCAGTCACCTGAGAAATTGAGCACATACATTTGTGCTGCCTGATGTGGGGAGTGTCACAAGGAAAATGGCTCCCTTCATGCTCCAGTACATTTAACATCTCAGTTTCATCTATTCATAAAATATTTTTTTCATCCCTATAGGAAGAGAGAGAAGGCAAAGGTGATGCAGTGATGAATTTTGCATTACAGTGCATGAATTTTTGGAAGAAACCTTTCTGTCTGTTCAAACACACTTCAAATGTGAACGTCAGGTTTCTTCACTTGCTTGAAATACTGTTCTGTAGATGAAAGCCACAAAGAGTACTATAAAATTCCTCATTGTAATTTGTGAGTTTAGCTGACAGAAAAAGATACTAAGTTTGAAAAGTCTGTACAGGTGCTATTTTTTCTGTTTTGTCATATTTCACTACTATATCACTAGAAATCAGAATGTATGCTGTAAATAAATCAGTTCATATGAAGAGTAAATGCATTATTTGGTCAGAAAGGAGCCTGAATTGGGCTTTGACCACCTCACCTTGCTTTGAGTATCTATTTCTGCCTCCATGCATTTCTGTAGAAAAACTCTCACACATTTCAGTCATGTAGGACCAATCCCAGAGGCAAGAGAGCAGCAAATGTCTTTTACAAAACAATGGAAATACAATGAAGAGAAATATCAGGACACTCAGCTGGTCTCTTAGTGAATGGAACAAAAACAACAAATGAAAGCTCGATCTTTCAGGAAAAAGAGTCTGTTTGGAAAAGGATGCATTCAGCCAAAGATATCTCACTTACCAGGAGAAAGCTGTGCACTTATGGAGGAAAAGCTGCCTGCTGAGAGTTAGCAGGACACCAGTATCCAGGAAGCTGAACTTTGGAAATGAGTGTGCAATTCTCTAAACGCTTCCTAAGAGATATGGTGGAGCTGGCAGGAGCTTGACTGCACGCATCTTTTAGGATGGAGTCCTCTGTGGCTTTGGGAACGTGTCAGGTAGTGCCTGGGAAAAAAACATAGGAAGCCTGAGGAATGCAGTGAAAATTGTTTCTTTCATATCCTGTAAGAGAAGCTTTCTTTTTTTCGTTGACTCTAGTTGTTTCTAAGGTCTGTTAAGGCTTATTTGTTGTCAGAGTTTCCTTTGTTCTGCATCTTAAACAACCCAAAACAAAGACTTCTTGTTCCTTTTGTGAACGTATTCTTCTCTCAATGCAAAGCAGTTGTGGGAGTACAGTTTCTGCAGACTTCCTAAGTGGTTTAAAACAACCCCAAATATTATAAATCTGGATATGCCTTGCCTCCTGCATTTCAGAAGGGGGGAAGGTGTTATTATTGAAGACAATTTAAGACCATAACAATATGTGAGCTCTGGTTTAATTTGAGAACGGAAAGCAAATGGTATTGTAAAGCTTAATGTTTGTAGGAAAGAATGCTTTTCCTTCTCGGTCTTTTTCTTAAGTCTGAAATCTGTGAGAGGAAGTTCAAAGAGGATATACACATAAGTTACTACTTGGTTATTTTCCGTATGTGAGGTCAGTAAATTTCAGTGGGTTAGTTTGGGTTCCTGAACAGCTGAAAAGTTTTGAAATCACCTTCCTGAGGTTTTGGATTATGGTATAATAGTTTGCAAAGGCAAAGATCAGTTTGAACAGGCTTCCTTCATTGCCTGTTTACTAGGAAAGTGAGAGTAGAGTGGTCTGAAATAGGAGATGAGTGGAATCAGAATAATTTACAGCATTTTCTGAAGCCCATCTATTATGGCAATGATTTAAAATTCAACAGGCTTTTTAATAACCAGCATACCTTTCAGCAGCCTTGAGACACTACACTGCTAATTATCGTTGAAACCTTTTGGGAGAGGATCCTTTATTGTTTCAGGATTATTTTCAATATATATAAAAATAAGGCCCACTTCAGTGGAACCTGGCTTTATAAAGAAAATCAGACAGAAATATATACATTAAAACCCCCCAGATTGACACCGTGATTCCAAACTATTTTGTAGCTTGACATGTAAGTTTCACAATTCTATGTAGAATTTTCTCTCAAAAGCAGGAGTAATTAATCTAATACTGTGAGATCACAAAGCAATTTCCTCGCAAAGATTGGATCAGATTACTAGAATTGGCAAAATTCTCTCTTTGCATTCAAATATTCATTTCTCACCTTCAGTTCAGAAGTGAACTGAAGTTTAAGGAAAGGGTCCTGAAAGATGAGAGATTGGCAGTAAAACTACCTTCACCAGCAATTTCTTACAGAAATACACCTCGTATACATGGATATTGTGGAGACGTTCTCAAGGGAACCTTTGAGTTACTGAATGAAATAGTTGATTTCAAAATAGTCTGAAATTTTTTTGAGATGCTGAGACTGGCAGAAGTTCTGGGGATATGTACTGTAAATCATGCTCATCACGCTGTTGAAACTATTTTTTAAATGACCTATAGAAGAAAAGGTGGGGTTTGAAAGGTGCAATTTGGGTTCAAGCTAATTTTGAGTGCTGAGAAGTGTTTGGTTCTCTTCCATGAAAAATAAGTGCTGAGGAGCCTCAGTTATGAGTGGTTGACAAAGAACACTTAATTTATGACATTACTTTATTTTAAGGCCTACAAATCCCAGACTCTTTGCAGTTTTCTCTTGTACAATATTCTGTTTCTTCTGAGAAATTTTTTGAAATATCTGACAGTCATTGTACTGGTATTCAGGGCTATATGCTGAATGTCTGTAGGAAGAAATTTACTTTTAAATAAGTGTGATTGTATAATTATTATTTGTTAATGTATAAACAAAGGAAATAAAATTTTAAAATTCTTGTTAACCTTTCATTTCACCCCAGCAACACTCCTGATGATATACTTAATTCAAGACCTGTGAGTATACTCAAGATTGTTAAACCTGTAGTTGAGCACCTTTCTGGATCAGAGTTCAGCTTTGACAGGAGGAAATGTCTTTACCTCTGTCAAGCCGACTTTCTTTATGACCAGCTGTGCAAATTTTCCACCTGCATGGAAGTCCCACTTGATGTTCCCTACTATCACCACACAATTCCTTTAAACCTACATACAAGATATGGCTAAAGACAGGGTTTCTTTTAAATATCATTGATATACAGGTTTACACATGTCCATGAGACATTACATAAAAGATACACTTAAGCATCATAAGGAATGTTATAAATAATTCACAAGACATACTCAGATCAGAGATTGTATTATTGGTGACATATGTGCACAGAGACCTCAGTTCCATGTGAGATCTAGGCTATTCTGTGGTTGTAGATTGTAGTTTACTAATTTCACAGTACAATGCAGAAGTGCCACATAAAAGAGTCCTTGAGCTTTTTAAATTTCTTAGTAACAGGAGTTCAAATGTACAGTCTATAGAAAGCAAAGGACACAAATGCATTCCCTATCTCGTTCAGTAGGGAAAATTGCATCTTATTCCTTGTCTACATAATATAAAATGTATCCCTCAAATTTCTGTCTTGTCTTGTGATTATACAGTTTGTTTAACTGTGGACAGAAATTGCAATAATTTTCACAAACATGTCTTTTGTAGTAGGCTTAATTTTTACTAAGATCTCAGAGGTTTCACACAGGAATTAAAATGCTACCTCTTAGGGCAGATTACACAGTTCTTTCTTCTGCTGGTTTGTTTCCATTGTTTCCAGTGATACTCATACACTTAGGATCAACTCTGAAAAAGAAACTAAGAAGTGGCAGTGACACTAAGTTAGATCTTCTTTCTTTTTCTCCGGTTCCCTGCTGACTGCTGCTGAAGTGCTGTCACCTCAGAGTGAAAAGGAGTTTTCTTGAAACACTTCTGCCTGTGTTGAAAAGTATTGCAAAGGCAAATATAGGAAGTCGTGGGCAGCATTTACCTTCCATGCTAATGTTAGAAGCTGCTTTCCCAGGGTCAGCATGTCCTCAGGAGAGGAGCTCTTTCAGCTAGCAGTTCACAACACCTATGCTAAAACCTTGCTTTGTGAAGCTTTCCTTAAGTCATTGGTCCTCCTAAAGCAGGAACCTCTTTCTTTCCAGGAAAAACAGTGGTGATTGTGTTACTGTCCAAACTTCTGTCCACTTTCTTCCAGCAGAGGACGTGTTGGATGACAAAGTGATCAGGAGCATTGAGCAGATTGAAGGCTGGAGCAATGCAGCGGTGCTGCTTCCAGTGGCTGTGATTAGCTTTGGATCAGTCCATGGAACCAAACCCAGACAAAACCTCCAGGGTTTTGTCTGTGCTTGGGCAACATTTAACTTGGCTTCACTCATGGAGGGATTAGCCAGTGGGTTTTCCAATATATACGTATTTGGAAACTTTTATTTGAGGTTGGAAGATTAATGCAGAATATCGAAACCGAAAGAAATCAATTTCCAGGTCAGTATAAAAGATACAGAAGTGATTAAATGATTTTTCTTTCCAGTTGCCAGCTTCATCTCTACAAAAGTGACACCATTTGCCCAGACAACAATTTGGCTAAGCCTAGCATCAAGCTGTTTTTCCAAAAGTGCATTGCATCTCCATGATTTCTGTTTAGTTTGTAGAAGAGAACAGGGTCTTTTTGTATTACTGTCATCAGAGAAAATGGCACTGAGCTGCAAAACTTTGTGGCTATGGCTGCAAAACTAGTTTCACTGATTTGGTTTTGTCATTTCAACAGCTCTCTCTCAGCTCCACGGTCCTTACCAGCGTCAGTGCTCTCATCACTCCAGTGTTGAAAGAAAGATAAAGACATCTTTATTTCCTAAAGAAGTATTTTGTTCCAAGGAAAGAGTGTGTACATACGATTCTCTCCAATTTAAATCAAGATTTCACCTTTGATAGGCTTGGCTTCTCTGTGTAAACTCAGGTATCACTGAGAGAGAATAAAAAGTACCCTATGAAATATGTCTTGTCAGAAAAGAACACTTCCCAGCACAAAGCAGTTTTTAAAAATGTTTATTATTTTTCTCTAAAACATCTTCACAGAGTCAACAAAAAAGACAGTGTTCAGCAGTAATCCTCATTAAATTTATACCCCCTGTGCCCTTAGTAGTACATTGAAAAGAATAAAGCTACTGGACTAAGTCATTCAGATGAAAACATTCCTGAGTAGAGTAAGCTAAAAAGACTGACAGCTGAAGTTAAGCTATGTGCTACTCTAAAATGATGCTCTGTTTTCACTGGAGCATGGTTTGCAACACCAGTCACCACAGTGTATGACTGTTAGAAGATTTGACATTTCTCTTTCCACACAGTTGAGTTGAGTTCCAACATCAGGTCATAGTCCGGGCACATTTTGAATCTTTTTCATGAAGAGAAAAACTGGAATTGTGTGGTTATTCCATCTCATGCAAGTGTACTAGGCCAGCTTCTCCTCTAGTTGTAATAAATGTTTCATACCTTTATATGCAAATGGTGCACTGGATGGAAGAGACACAGGAGGAGTAGGTCTTCATTACATTCAAATATTTCCTACTTATAATGGAAATGTTGAAGGTCTATGCAAAACCAAAACAAGATTCTCCTAAAAGTGTGAATCATTGGGTGTCCATCCTTCCCCATTTGAACTTAGACCACAATAATGTGGAGCTGTACTGTGATTACCTGCTATTTTGAAGGCTAAAATTTAATCTAACTGAATTTTTCCCATAGTTTTTGAACTGAACTAAACTGAACTAAGCTTGTGTGGAATCCAAATTGCATCCAAAATTTTTGGATGCTTTACAAAATCACTTGGTTACAGCCATGCAAATCATGTTGATGTGATCTACTTACTTCACATATAGATCACTTTCATCTGAAAATTCTTAACTCTTCACTAGAGAAAAATACTCTATGTTGTTTCCTTGTAAGGCTTATTTTTTCAAATAGTTAATTACTGTGTAAGGCAATAATATAACCCATCAGTCACTTATCACAAATATTAATGAAAATCTGATTTTGTGCTGAGCTGTATTTTATCAAAGACTTTGCTAAATGTTAAATTTTGCTTTCTTAACTGTAGGCAGGGAAATTAGTGTCCACTTCAGAAATTAATTTGGAAGATTTTTCTCATGACTTCCCCCCCCTCCCCCCCCGCCAAATTTCAGACATTGTAATTGGTTACTGATTAAACACTGCTATGCTACCCATATGGGCATTTTGCTATTTCAAACAGACTAGAAAAACATAATAAATTCATGTTTATTAAAAAGTTAGCTTGACATTTCCCTGTACCTGAGGCCAGAAAACACCAAAATACAGACAGTCTCCCAATGACTATATGAATAACGATTGGTTTGGGTTCTTTATGTTCCCAGTGGGAGATAAAAACTAGGTGCAAACACTCTTCACATTAATTCACAGTATTTAATGTGTGTGCCCAGCTACTAATTTTACAACTTTTTGTAAGACCTTAGAAGGTTGCTTTCTTGTATGTTGTTTCTTGTATGACATCTTGTGGTCCCTGCAGCCAAGGCTGCCTTGGAGCACTGCATTCCCCACCAGCTCCTCCTTGCTGGTGAGCCCAAGGTCCAGCATCACTCCTCAAGGTCCTTGTAGGCTTTTCAATCATTTACATAAGGAAGTTGCCATTTACGCATTCCAGGAACCCCTAGGATTTCTGGTGCCCTGCCCTGTTCTTTCTCCAACTGCTAACGGGCTGATTTGTCTTCCTTCGCACCATCCTCCCAATTGGGTGGCCTGTAGCAGACCCCCACTCCCACATCCCCTGTCCCTGCCCTTCCCTTAATCTTCACTCCCAAGGTCTGGGCTGGCTCCCCATCCTTCCCAGGGCGGAGTTCCATACTCTCCAGATGGTCATTGACATGGATGCCTACACCTCTTCCTTGTCTCCCTTTCGAAAAACACCTAAAACCTTCCCTTCCAATGCTGCAGTCACCGGAGCCATCCCACCCTGTTTCTGCGATGCCACTGACACCACACCCACTCAGGTGTGCTCATGTCTGTAGCTCCTCTTGTTTCTGTGTTTGTGTGTAGGCGTCTGAGCTGGGCCCTGGATAAAGCTGACTCGCTGGCTGGAGTATCTGGAATGCCTTTGCACTGTTCTGCACATCCATTACAGGTGTTGGCATCCGACTGGCAGGACTGGGATGGGTAGGTGTCCTCTCCCAACAAACCTTCATCTAAATTACATGTATCTGTGGATCTGAAAACACTATTCCATAGTTTAATATATCTGTCTTGTAGAACATTTTGGAAAGCCCTTCTGAAGTGTCTTACTAGTATAGGATGGTGATTTGTTTTAATGGCTTCAGTGATGTTTATTTGGCTGCATAGGTTCTGTGTGACATACTGGAAGTCACAGGCTCCTTTTACAGTTCTGTGAGTCTGTAGAGCTAGCCACATCCTTGGGACCAGAATGACATAAACAGGAAGTAAAATAACAGCTCATTTTGGCTGGAATTTAATTTAATTAACAATATTAAAAATATGAATAGTTCCCTTGAGGTCTGTGGAAACACTCTGCTTTTAAACTTAGAAACATGCTTAATTACCTCTAAAAGTAGTTACTTTTCACAATAATTTACTTTAAAAATTCTGCATATCAGTACAAACAACAGTGACGGTGCCCTTTAAATGGGTCATGTAGCACCACTATGTGGAAAAGACAGGGGAAACAGCCAGGCTGAAAATGTTGCCAAAGACAAAACATTCCTCCAGTGATGTGTGGTGCTAGCTGAAGGTATTCAGCACCACACAAGATCAGGCCTTGTATGATTAAATTGCTGTACAAACCTGTGGTAATAGATCCTTAAATAATAAAGTGAAAGGGGAGATAGGAAAGTTGGGTGGGAATAAAACTAACTCAGTGCATTAGAAAGGTTATTGTTTGAGTTCCCAGTATTTAACATTTGGGTTCGTGGTGTGGCAACTGAATTCAGCAGCCGTGTTGTTCTGGCCAGTGATTCAGTGGGAATGTCGACCTGAGCAACAACACTGTGGTATGTACAGCTCAGGTCAGACACGTCTCTGATTTCTGACCACTTTTTCTCTTGGGTGGTGTTTATTTTCTTCCCAGAAAATATGGTCATATTTGAATTTATTCAATCTTGTGGTAGCCTGGTACTGCATATTCTAATGCCTTTTGTTGAACCTGACCCACACATTATCCCTCCGTGTAAATAAGTCATTTAGATCTAACCTCTAAACCCTCTGCTTAAGGCTGAAAGAGCTGGATTGAAGGAACACAGTATGTTCTTACATGGAGCGCAGCACAAATATTCTTTGACCTTGGAGCAGTGCTGGCCATACAACATAGCATTGTCTCTGTCTGGAGGGTGCACACACAACTTGTCTCCAGTTTCATCCTTTCTGGGGTCCCATGAAAAGGAGCAGCTGCTGTGTGTGAGCAGAGGGCTGGTGGGGCATGTGGAGCTTGGTCTTGTCTCCTGTTCTGCAACATCATGTCTGGCATGTCAGCAGTGGTGCCCTTCACCTGTTTGTAACGTGTTTCTAAAAAATTGGCTCGTAAGATGGCAGAAGTGAATGTGAACCTTAATTTCATTCCTGTAGACTGTTGCTTACACCTCTGATAGGTCTGGGTGTTAAAACTCTTAGTGTAGTGCTTACACATGGACAGCCATGGGCAAACCACTCCATCTGGGAGTTTAACCATAAATTAGAAAACAAGGGACTTGGTTGCAATGATCTTCAGGAAATTTACTTGTCTTCTGTCAGAAATACAATCCTTGTAGCAGGGATGGATGATAACTATTGCAGTTTGGGTTCTTAAAGAGATATTTTTTTAAAATTTTTTTTTTTAACTCAGAAATGTAGGAACAACCTCCCTCACAGATAGGACTTTCTTATAGCAGATAAAGAAAAAACATATTGCAAACATTTTGCAAGTAAATTTTCTTCCCTGTTAGGCCATAAGAATTGCATCTTGCACACACAGAGCCAAAACTGTGATATTTTTTTGTATTTCTGTGATGATACCTGGAATCCCCAGACATAATTTAAGGCTTTTTGGTCTAAACACAATAAATGCACAATATAAATGCACAATATAAATACACAATATAAAGATGATTTCTCTCTCTAAATAATGACCTCTTTACCAATGTGATAACAACAGTATTCCATCAGAAGGCAACCAGATTTATATACTTGTTCTGCCTGTATCTCCATGTTGAATGGTGTGAGCAATTGCCAGGTAATGACTTGATGAAAAATCATGGTGTATACAATTCAACTAACACACATCACATTCATGCCATTCAGATATTTTAGGAACTAATATTATTAACTCCTAGTTTACTGTGAGTCATCTAATTCCTGTGTATTTTATCCTAAAGCTAAAATTATTCTTGCAATCCTTTATGAGGAGTTGATATACACCTCTATTTATGATTTCTAAGAATCCATTTGCAAGCTTGCTTAGACTATTTTAAATAATCATAACAATCTGAATGGTTTAATGAGAAAGAATGAGGTAAATAAATGTGCTCAGCTTTATATTAGCTGCTGAATGAGAAGTTTGCCTAAAGATTTTGGGCAAATAGCATGAGAATCAATAGCATTGACACTGTGTGCAGCACATTAAAATGTATGCACATGCAAATTGTGGTCAGAATCCTAGCAGAAGAGCAAATCTGATACATGAATCTCTTTCACAGCTGGCAATAAAAAAGAAATAGGGAAAGCAACTTACAACCTGAATTTGGCCATGTTATTAGGAAGTGCTTGGATTTACCTATAATATAAACATGAAATGCCTGATCCCTGACATTTACTGTTTCATGCTTCTAAACATTTAAAATACACATTCAGGTGGTGAATTGGGAATGTGGGAGGGAAATGAAGATCCTTTGGCTATGTGGGTTTTTTTGTGGGGTTTCATTTTTTTTTATTTTATTTTTTCTGTTAAAACTGCTTTGTTCATTGAGGAAGCAGCATCTGGTTTCATTGCAAAGAAAAGGTAAGTTGCAGCCAAAATGTGCCAAGGTCATAACTGCTGGATGAGTGTGCAAAGCCAACAGTGAGGCTTTGATTTTACAATCTCAATCCATCTTGCAGCTTCAAGGATTCTTTGTTTTTCATTCCTTCTTGAAAGCTCCTCACTTCTCCTATTGTGTGCCAGCCACTGCTCTCATCGAGGTGAAGCAGCCTACTGCCACACTGCCTGCATTCAAGGGGAAAGCTGCATCCTCTGCAAAATGGTCATCTACAGCACAGGACCTTCGTCTGAAATGACTTCTCCAGGCCTATTTTCTCATCAGCTTCAGATGCTGGTTTATCTCCTCCTGCATTAGACACCAGCGATGAGCAGCCCAGAAGTACCAGCACTTCTATGACAGATTGTAAAAGGCGCCTTTGGTAACAAGCCCAGAGTTGGTGCCATAACCCTGAGCTGCCTAAATCGATTGGAGAAGAGTAGCTGCATGAGCAATGAAACTAGATCATCTATCCTCATTTTGAAATTGGGCATGGATCTGCTTCACCAATTTGACTCAAAAATTGAAAACCAGCATCAGCCTTAAGATATGAAAAAACAGCACTAAAATTTCAGAAGCTTTTTTTTTTTTTCAGCTCTCCAGTGGATGAAGAAGATACCACTTCTTAGTTTTACTATATGTCCCCTCCAAAAAGCAAGAAGTGATGATATGATTAGAAGGGGAAGAGTCTGGAACTGTTAAGATGTCCCTGGCTGCCTTACTGCTACCTGTGTAAATTAGATTTTGCCAAGCACAGTGCTGCTGATCCTAGTATGATTTGGATGCCTGAGTCAGTGTCTTTACAAGCTGGCCTGGGTATTTCTGTGCTGTACTGGAGTCTGGAGTACTACCCTGAACATGCAGCTGGGCAAGGTGTAGAAGAGTCACGCTATGGTTTACGGCTTAAGTCTCTGTTATTTTTACAGGCTGACTTCATGTGTGCAGTGTTAAAAGCCCTCTGTGACACCTGCCTGAGACCCTGAGGCTAAAGTCTGATGAGCTAACTTGCAGGTTTCCTTTACAGAGAAATACATTTTCCATTTTCGTAACTGTGGGCTTAGAAGTTGTTTTAAAGTTAACTTGCACAGATGCATCTTTTAGTATGTTTTCTTTTCCAGTATGACTGTTCAGTGGAGGTGGAGGGTTATAAGACATGACAAATGCCTACTGTTTGCAAATTCCAGAAATATCAAAAGGCACTATTTGACTGTTTAATAGACTTGACTAGTACCTGGGGGCAAATATCAGGAATGTGCTCACAAATATATGTATGTCAAACATTTCCAGGATAAAATTCTGGTGTTTTTTCTGTGGTTTTTTTTTTTGTTTGTTTGTTGGTTGGTTGGGTTTTTTTTGTTTGTTTCTGTTTGTTTTGTTTTGTTCTTTTTTTTTTTTTCTTTTAAAGGAAAGATGCATTTTAAACTCACAGAAACAAAGATCACAGTATTATTTGCAGAAGGGGAGTTCTGGATTGGACAAGTGCAACAGAACAAAGTCCTTGAAGTTTGTCAACTAACACCGCTGTTTAAAACCAATTTACTATATGATTTTATTTAAACAATTTATGCCATTTGACTAATCTAGCCCTACAATTTTTTCTGTTCTATCTAAAATATGTTAAAACTGAAGAAATAAAGATCTTCAGGGCAGAACTACTGCAGAAGTTTTCAGAAAAGAGCCTCTTGAAGAAATAATTCATCAAAATGCTTAAAAACCCAGGAGAAGCATTTTAGATGTGATATAATGTGATGTTCATAGAAAGAGTCTGTACTCCTCTTGCTCTATTCATGCAACAAATGCATTTCTTCAGGGCAAAAAATTGCAAGCATGTACAGAAACAATTTATTTCCCAAGGAACAGTTCTGTCTTGAAATTCAAAACATTTTTGAGAAATTTGATGACTTTGATACCTTGAAAAGGATCTTTTCCTTGGAAATAAGAGGGGTCTAAAGAAATATCTGTAAAAATATTTTAGTAGATTTGGTAGAGAAGTGTTTCTGCCATTCAGAGGAGCATAAGAAAAACTCTACAACTTTTGTAACCTCTGTTCACTGAAACCAGAAACAAGTGAAAAGGATGAATCTCAGTGAACTTCAGCTGTCTAGTGTAGTGTCCCATGTTGTGACAGGCTTATTTAATTTTAGGGGGCGTCTCTCTAGAATCTCTTTATAGTGCCATGTCAGACTTTCTAAAGGGCCCCTGCTTAAGTAAAAGATTGCAGGGGGTTTTTTAGGCACCTAAACACAATGATTTTATTTTCAAAATTTATCTGGGTCCTGAAGTTCTTTTAGATCCCAGGTCGTTAATGCCGGCAAAGAAACTGTTTTGTGTGAGCTCTAATGAACACTTTTCCAAGTGCCCTGGAAACTGCTAAACAGCCAGGTCTTGGAGACTGGGGCACTCAGAGCAAAGCCAAGAAGAGGGTTGGCTCTAATATTCATAATCTTTTTAGACCTCTACTTTTACTAAATTTACCTACTTCTTTTAATTGCTCAGATGCTGGTAAACAGTAAACGAGTGGAGGACTCTTCTAAGACAGAACACAAGAAATTTATAATAAATACAATTGATAGCAGTTTGTCGTATGAAGATGCTTGTCTGTTTCTCCTCTACTTCATTTCATTAAAAATTAATTTAAGGGGAATTTCTCCATAATATATGGCTAAGTTTTGAGAACTTTCCAGCTGGCTTACTTTATGCAAAAAATAATTCTACCTGTTGGTTCTGTCTCGTTGTTTTATGAGTGCTTTGCCCTCTGGGCTTCCTTTGTTTTCAGTAGTTTCGGAGAGTTATTTAGAGACTGATTTTTTGTGTTCCTGACTCATACAAAATCAAAGCAACAACAAACTAGTTTTAACAGAGGTTGTAAGAATTTTGCTAACCTGAAGAATAAAGACTATTCTGTTAACTTGATTGCGAAACCAATTGGAGGAGTTCTCCATTCTGTTTTAGTTGGCCTCAGAAAATTACAAACTATGCACTACAGATGATCTAAAGATTGTGATTAATCTCTATTAGCCTGATTGAAAAATACATTTGTTTCTCTTTACAACTTGTGTAGGTAAAAAAAATTATTTTTTGCTTTGTAATAATTCTCCTTACTGTTATTACTAACCAAGGATATTTCTCTCCTTCCCAGCAATAGATGCTATTGGAACAAGGCCTAGATCCACAAGAGGCTTTAGATGCTCCTGTGGGAGTCTGTGCAGCATTAGACGGGCTAAAACAGAGTTAGATATGTGACTTTAGAGCCCTACCCTTACAATGGATACCACTGAGCCAGAGGCACCTTGGGCCCTGGTGACCCACAAAAGCAGAGCTCCAATTCAACCTCCACCCTCCAACTTCCAGACCAAAACCAGACAGGATGCTTTAAAGGGCTTAGATGTCTGTCAGCAAGGCCAATAAGGATAACCTGCACCAGCAGCACACAATGGTCACTGTAAAAAGATCATTGAGTGGTTGTAGCGGGTGGCTTTGTGAAGGGGCACTGAGGTGCCCATCTTCCAGCCTGATGGAGAGTCACAAGAAGTTTGCTGCCTGCCATGGGCTGAGATCTGAGATGTTGCCAAGAGAGTACCCCAGCTCCCTGCTGTTACTCTTTCATGTGGGTACAAATGATGCCAGAAGCCAAAAAATAGGTAGGATTGAGGAAGACTATTAAGGCTTGGCAAGTCAGGTGAAAAACATCTCCTTCAAGTAATCTCTTCATCTCTCCTACTGGTCAGAGAAACAGCGACAGCCTGAAGAAGATGCACAGTGCAGATCCAAGTCTGCCTTCGTGGCTGGTGCCATCGAGAAGGTTTTGGCTTCTGTGACAGTGGGATGCACTTTAATGACTGTAGCCTGTTAGGGAGGGATGGGATCCATCCATCCCAAAAGGGCCAGAGAACCTTTGGCAGCACGCTGGCCACTTTTGTGAGACAGGCTTTAAACTGGAGGACTCAGGGGTGGGATCCAAAGTGGCTATGCTCGTGCCATTGCTTCCTGCTGGGCAGAAGATCATAACAACCAGTACACTGACAGATGTTCCTTGACTGCCTCTCAAGATGAGAATCGTAGGGCTCACCACATCAAGAGTTTATGGTTATGGTCAATCCTCTTACACCCCTTCTATGGAACCTGGCTGCTTGATTACCTCTCTGAAGTGCCTGCACACAAAGACAAACAGCATGGGGAATAAAAAAGAACTGGAAATCTGCGTGCAGTCACAGGGCCATGATCTCATTGGAATGACTGAGCCATGGTAGGATAGCCCACGTGACTGGAAGGTTGTCATGGATGGCTATGTGCTTTTTAGAAAGTGCAGGTCAAAGAGGTGAGGGGCTGGAGTTGACTTTTAAGTGAGAGAGCAACTAGAATATATTGAGCTCTACCCAGGGGCAGATGAGTGAGTGGAGAATTTATGGATGAATATTAAGGGACAGGCTAATATAGGGTGACAGGTAATAATAAGGTGACACTGCTGTGGTGTTTACTCTAGGCTGGGGGGAATGGCTGGTACACCTGAAGGTTGTGCTGCCATTCAGGGGGACCTTTACAGGCTGGAGAATTGGGTGGAGGGAAAACGAATGATGTTCGACAAGGTCAAGCATAGGGTCCTGCACCTGGGGAGGAATTACCCCAAGCACCAATATAGGTAGGAGTCTGACCTCCTAATGAACAATTCTGCTGAGAAGGACCAGGAAGTCTTGGTGGATGACATGTTGACTATAACCTGGCAGTGTAGCCTTGCTGCCAGGAGGGTCAATGGCATCCTTGGGTACACTGGGAAGACAGCAGCCAGCAGGCTGAGGGAGGAGATCCTCCCCCTCTACTCAGCCCTAGTGAGGCCACATCTGGAGTGGTGTGTCCAGTTTTGGGCTCCTCAGTATAAGAAAGACAAGGGGTTACTGGAGATAGTCCAGTGGAGGCCACAAAAATGCTAAAGGGACTGGAGCATCTCTCTTAGGAGGTGAGATCATGGGAGCTGGGCCTGTTTAGTCTGGAGAACTGAAGACTGAGAGGGGATGTCATTAACGCGGATAAATATCTCAAAGACAGCTGCCAAGAGGATGGTCCCAAATTCTTTTCAGTGGTGCCCAGTGACAGGACAAGAAGCAATGGCCATTAACTAAAACACAAGAAGTTCCAGCTCAGCATGATGGAGAACTTCTCTATATTGAGAGTGGCAGAGCACAGGAACATTGCCCAGGGAGGTCATGGAGCTTCCATCTCTGGAGACACTTAAAACCCAACTGGGCATGTTAGTGTGTCACCTGCAGTAGGCTGACCCTGCCTTGGCAGTGGTGTTGGACTAGATGCTCTCCAGAGGTCCCTTTCAACCTTAACAATTCTGTGATTCTTGGGCAAGCATTATTAGCTTATTTATTTTCAGAATGCTGTAGGATAGGATGGTGCTTGTTCTCCACAGACAGGATATCCCCAAAGCTATCCTACACTGAAATATATTCACAGCCTCTTTCAGAACACATCCCTCTCATTCACTGTTCAACTATAGTTGTCACATAAACTCCACCTGCTTTGAACCTCGAAGAGCAGTAATGTGTATTGACAAAACAAAAAGGGGCTCCTCTGTCCCATTCCCTACTGCTGGGTGAGATTATTCGCAAATCCTTATAAAGGCATAGGATTTCAGGAAGGTGAATGCTGGTAAGGTAAGAAAGGCAAGATCTAATTATGATTTTGGAGATATTGATGCTAACAATAAGCAAATGTACTGAGACAGCTGTTTAGGATCATTCTTGTCTTACAGCATAGTGAAATTCTGGTTTTAGCAGCTACTTACAATATCCATGTAATAAAATCTATAAGACACTAGGGGTATGAAACAGGATCAGATTACAAGGAAGATACATTTCAGGTAATAAACCTTAAAATCCCATCAGAATACAAAATGTATGAAGACACTGTTTTAGGTCGGTTGGAAACTTGTCTTATATTTATGGGCTTTCTGTGCACAAGTATGTTTTGGTTTTATACTGATACCTTTGTCCTTATGCCTTCTTTGTGAAAGGTAAATCCTTGAAGGTTCTTAGGACATGATAAAACTGTTATATTTCTATCACTGACTCTGAGTCCAAAGTAAAAAATTTGGAAGATGTGACATCTGACAATGTTTGTTGGCATATCTACCTTCATGGTAGGGATTGATTAGGAAATGCTGTTCCCCTGACAAAGGGAACTGAAATGTTCTGTGGCTGTTTTAGCCTATGAACACCCATCTTTCTGAGGTTAATTCAAGGATTTTGGTATAATACAAAGCTTGAGAAAAATGAATATTGGTAGGCACCAGGCTTCACATAAACTGGACATGAATAACAAGAGAAGTTTGGATTTTTGTTATCAAAACAGCTTGGGTGCTTTGGGGGAAAAAATTATGAACACTTGCTTGAAGTCCCGTTGAGGTAACTGGTAAATAAATCTCTGTGTTTGGTTTGCTGTTGGGATTGTTTTGAACACTTGATTTTGATTCTCCATGTTTTTTACTAGATGCTCTGAACTCTTGGCCTGAGACATTTGCATTGCCAATAAAACTCAATGTAAAGCAAGTTCATGCAAGGATGCAGTGTTTAAACTGCAAAATATTACTGATGACAGTAATGCCATATGGTCTTTCTTCTACTTTTATATCTCATGCTGTCTTAATCTTTGATTTGAAGAAACAGTCCTAATAGCCTGAGAGGTTATTTTCTTTAGTGTCTTGTGTGCCTCTATTAGAAAACCTGTTGTTTCCAGCAGATACTCACAGCCAAAGGGAAAAGATACCACATTAACTTGATTTAATCTCATATCTGAAGGTGCCTTCAAGTGAGAATGTGTTTGTGATGTGGTATGTTTCTAGGTGTTGAATGATATTTTAGTTATGTATTTTTCCTTTTTTTTTGTCCTGGATTTAACCTTTAGCCCAGTGCCTTTGAGTATTGTTAAGTATTTCCATTGTATTATTTAAACTCTTGTCTCGTGTATCTATTTTTGCCAAGTTAGATCAATGTTATCCTACTAAAAGATTTCTCTTCCAATGCCAACTGTGAGTTAAACTCCTTTAACTGTATTTATTTACAACTAAGAACAATTTAGTTATATTTAGTTTTAGCTCTTCTCACTGTGAGTTACACTCTCTTTTCAGTACCTTTTTCTCCCCTCTCTCCTCTCTGCTGTCAGTCATCTCCTGAATCTGGCCTGGCAGAAAAGACTGCCAAACTACAACGAAAATATTCATGCCAGTTTGGAAACCATTAGGGGAAATGTAAGAAGTTGACAACCTCCAGCTACTGTTAGTTATGGTAGAGCTCTTCCACTTCCAAGAAAGAAAATAGAAGAAAAATCTCTTTGTGGCAAAATGAAGTACTGAAGTTGTTGGTGTGCAGGTGTGGTGCTGTAGCAGTCTGCTCTGTCCTTACCTTGTGAGATAACATCAGAGGACATGTGTTCCTCCTGCTTTATAAAAACTCCTGCCAGAGTACTAAAAAATAAGGAAAAAGAAGCTGTGACGTCTTTTATACGTCTTTAGGGTGTTGTAGTCACGGATTCTTTTCCTTTTAAAAGTATCAGCTAGCTGTAT
>JAWWTY010000088.1:62607214-62649008 GCA_035222235.1 Margarornis squamiger | reverse complement strand
GCTGGGGATGAACAGACCGAGAGCAGCCCTGCTGAGAAGGACTTGGGGTGCTGGTGGGTGAGAGGCTGGACATGACCTGGCCATGTGCACTCACAGTCCAGAAACCAAACATATCCTGGGCTGCATCCAGAGCAGGGTGGGCAGCAGGCGAGGGAGGGAATTCTGCCCCTCTACCCTGCTCTGGTAGGACCCCGCCTGGAGCTCTGCATCCAGCTCTGGGGTTCCCAACATAGGAAGGACATGGACCTGACATTTTTTTTATGATGAGAGTGGTGAGGCTGTGGCACAGGCTGTCCAGTGAAGCTGTGTATGTCCCATCTCTTTGGAGCATTCAAGGCCAGGTTGGATGAGGTTTTGAGCAACCTGATCTAGTTGAAGATACCCTACTGATGGCAGGGGTAACGGGGATTGCAAGCCATTCATGGATTTTATGAAGAGCTTGAAGACTTTGTGGACCTTCTGGTTCATGTGAGTCTCTACAGAAAGAGGCATGACTCAGCAGGTAATCAGACTCAGCTGTTTCCTGCTATATCTACTTTTGGCTAGGTCCTGAGAAAACTTCTACCTGCATATGTCTGTGTTGGATAGGTGACCCCAAGGGATTTTCTGGAACTATGACTCTGTAAGTGCTTTTGATGAATTTTCTAGGATGTGAGCTCTGAGGAGCTCTGATGATTTTGAGCCTCAAGGATTCTATGACTAAGTGAAATAATTTTTTGCAAGTTGTAGCTGCATCAAGAGGAGTCAGTCATTGCCCTATGTCTTCTCAATTTCTACAGTTCTCTTGGACAGCCTTATCTGTTAATTTATATCAGGTTTTTCCTTCTATTTGGGAATAAATAGATAATCTAGAGATCAGATTAAAGGAGTTGTTACATGCAGTGTTTTAGAAACAAGATCTGTCCAATTTCTGCTCTTAGAACTAATGAAAAAGCTCATAACATGAATTAAATCATTATTTGTCTTTCCCACTATGATCTACCTCAGACAGTTTGGAAAAAGCAGGAGCATTCTCTCTAAAAGCCAGATGAATTCATAAGGAAGTCTTCCCCTCAAAGTATTCCCATTTGTGCAAACTTCAGGGCAACTGGAAAGGTTCTGTACTTTATTTTGTTTGTTTTCTCCCCAGCTGAAAAAAAACCCAAAACATTTGAGAATACATATGCAACTAAGACCTCCACCTTCCATCTTCTTCATCACTGTAGTAATAATACTGGCTTTAGAGAGAGGAGAAATGGACTTGTTCCTTTCTGTTTGATTCCTTTTTTTTTTCTTTTTCTTTTTTCTTTTTTTTTTTTTTGGTAGTTTGTTTTATTTGTTTTTAATAGTTTTGTTTCTGTTGGTTTTGTGTTAGTTTCTTTGTTTCTTTTAGTTGGTTTGGTTAGGGTATTTTCATTGGTTGCTTGGTTGCTTGGGTTTTTTTTTTAAAAATGTCATTTATTATTATTAGGGAGATGTACAGAAAGAAGTCCACAGAGAAACGTTGGGGAGATACAGTGCCTTCACTATTTTAGATTTGTGACAAACACAAATGCATAGCAATGGGCATATCTGTCTGAGAACAAGTTCTGTCATCCATAAAGACTATTTCATAGGACTATTAGCTGGAAATTAAACCCATGCATCCGTGGTTTCTTTGGGGGACTTTTGGAAGTTCTGATCTCCTATCCATCCATGTCCAAGCTATCAGTTCAGTGAGCAGGCTGTTCAGAGTCTGATGATCTTCTCTTGCCATTTCTCCCATAATGACACAGAAGGATTGGTACATTGACAGAGACAGCTTTTATACCTGACTAATTCCCTTGTCACTGGAATCTTGTATTTTATTGCTCAAAGGAGAGTGAAAACTTGACAAAGAGAACTGAGGAATTTGCCCGTGACTTTTCTTCTCAGTGAGCCATCTCCTACCTGAAACTGCAATAAAAATACCACTTGAGCTGATAGGAAATGAATTTGCAGTGCATTTAAAATGTCTTTTAGCATTTTTTAACCTGTTGTCTGCTATTATGAAGCTGGAGATAATATAGATAGGGACACGTGTTTTCCACACATATAGTTGCTGAAGGCTCTGAATGAATTTACAGTAGAAGTTCTGTCAGGAGAGTGGTTGGTTACAGTGACAGCATGACCTAGTTTTGTCAACAACAGTAAATATCAAAATAATTGTAACATATGCACACTTGCCTTCTGACTTTCATGGGATTAGTGAATTCATCTGCTCAGGTTAGGTACCAATACTGCGCCTAGAGAAGTACAATAGGTCTTGCAGAAGTAGAGCTGTTCAAAATATGTTTTCAGCCTTATGTCTCCAGAGATTTTTAATGGTCTGGATGAACTTCAGCTGCACATCTGCACATGCTGTACAATTTATACTGCCTTCTTCATTTATCCTGTAATTGGGAAACAACATTTGATCCCTCCCAATCTCTTCAGACTTTTGGTCCTTCCTGGGTGCCTTATTTTGCAAAGTAGATGTAATCCAGAACCTAGCTAACACACATGCAAACATACAAGAATTTGTGGTATTGAAAAACTTTTGTTAAAAAAACCCAAATTTCTTCTTGGTTCATTTAAAAATAATCATGGTGCTTGATTTACATCTACTTTGGAACATTCTCCAAATAACGGTTCCAAATCTATAATTTCAGCTACTGCATCTGGCACAGTCAGATTTAATTGGGTTAAAATATGTAATCCTAGAAGAATAAATTCTAAATCTTTGCACATTCCTGGGATTCCAAAAACATGCATAATTTTATAACTTAGCTTTTGCAAGAACAAGCCCTTAGTGCCTTCTTTGGCTGTTGACTTTGAAGAGAGCTGAATGCCCTTACCATATCAGCAGAACAGAGAACTGATTGAATTATGGGCAGCCCTGGAGAAGTATTGCAAAATAATTAATTCATTTGTTTCACCTCTGGAGATAATACTGTTTTTTTGTTTTTTTTTTTTTTCTTCCCAAATTAAACTCCTTTATCATACAGCGACATTTAGAAATCATGGTATTACAAGGTATGGCCTTCTCGTAGTTGTATTGTCTTTAAGTCAATACAGAAAAGGGGTATACTATTACAAAAACTCTAAAACAGGTATTTTAGAGCAAAACCAGGATATAAGCTGCCCCTGACTTGGTTGTACACTGAAGCAGAAAGCTCAGAGAGTTGAATGTGCCCTACAAAGCCCCAGGACCACTTTATTTCCCAGGGTCCCTTCAGATTTGCCAAATTTCAAGGTACTCAATGCTACAATGTGACCAGAGAAGAGACATTTAATGATGTGTGAGGTTTGAGGATTTCAGTCAAATATCAAAACAGGTAGCCTTGTTGCTTTTTTTAAATTCTTCTTCTTAGTTACACATCCTGCATGTACTAATTTATTTATAGACTGTTTATTAATGGCATATATATATAATGAATTAATTGGGAAGTTGATGAAATGCATCAAGAAGAACTGAAGTTATGGCAATCTGCTGGCACTGACAAACAAATACAGATACTGGCAAACAAAGCAGCTTCACTGAAAACAGAAGACTATTCCTAGAGGCGTGGTCAATGCTCCCAGTCTATCAGTGTTCAAAGGCATTTGGACAACACCCTGAATTAGCAGTTTTAACTTTTAGTTAAAGTGATTCAGGCAGTTGGACAAGGTGACCACTGTAGAACTTTTTCAACAGAAAGAGTCCATTCTTAGATTTCACAACAGTTTTCAAATTGGTGTATAAATATAACTGTTGTATACACCTTTCACGCTTCTGTCTGACCATTTCTTATCTGCTTGTATGACATTTTGTAATTATATTTGTTCCTGCTATGTGGAACTATTGCCAGACTCCACCACTTTTACTGTCTGCAGTGTCATTTATTATATCACCTCTGTGTATATAACTTTCTACAGTGGTTTGTGAAGTTGCTACCAGTTGAAAACTTACCTGAAGTTCATGATCAAGGAATTGAACTCTCTAAAACTGATTAGAGCGGGAGGTTTCAAAGAACAAATGAACAGCTTACTTCTCAGAAGAGTGGCTTGTCTTGTTTTAATGTGGTACGTGACAGCATTGTGACTTTCCTGAAAAATCATTATCTTAATAATTACTAATTCTAAATGGAAAGAATTTAGTTCACTATTATTTCTGTAATGGTCCAAGAGAACCTGATCTTCCCTGTGACTATTAGAAGAATCTGAATTAAAGGTGAATGAGATGAAACATTTTCTTCTCATCTGTCCTTCCTTAGGCACAGTCATGAAATAGAAGAGCTTCTTGCTTAACTCAGTAAGACTTAGAATACTTTTGTTAAAGAAGTTCAGAGATATCTGATTTTAATGCAATTTAAGCAGATGCATATTAGAAAAAGTGCCAGGATTGAGAGTTAAATCAACTAAAACCCGATGGTTAAACTAAATTGTCTCAATAATAGAAAATTATTTAAATGTTAGTATTTTGAAAGGAAACAGAAAGACAGTCCTGGACTTCGAAGTTGGCCTATGGTAATGCCCCAGCTTCTGCCATTGAATCTTCATCCTTCATTTTTTAGGTCTTTTCAGTTCTCTCAACTAAGACAGCTGAATGCCCCTTACTGCCAGACTTAAAGGTGGCTGGATTACAATCTTAAATGTCTCAAAAGACCTCACTTTTTGCTAACTCAAAAGACAAAAAAAATGAGGTTTTGTACATGAATTCAATATTTTGTATGAAAATGTAGGCACTTTCTCTATTTTAACCACAATATAAATCAGCACAGAAAACAATGTAGGTTTTGGCATCTGTGTCATGTTAGTTTTGAATGAAAAATACATACCAGGTTTGGGAATTACAAAAGCTGCTTGTGTGGTATGCTACAATTTTTCCAGTGTATCTACGAGTACTTGATCTTTCCATGTCTTAAATTCACTGTTGTGCTTCTTGGCATAGCCTGTTGGGATTTCCCACTAAGCACAAGGAATCTTCCCTTGAGATTCATCTGTCTAAGAGTGTATCACAAAATTATAAAAATGGAGGGCTATAGGGAACAATGAGGCATAATTTTATTTGAAAGTGGGTAGATTTAGATTAGATATTAGGAAGGAATTCTTTACTGTGACGGTGGTGAGGGCCTGGCAGAGGTTGCCCAAAGAAGTTGTGGGTGCCGAATCCCTGGCAGCGTCCAAGGCCAGGTTGGATGGGGCTCTGCACAACTGGTCTAGTGAAAGGTGTTCCTGCCCATGCTATGGGGGTTGGAGGTAGATGATATGTAAGGTCCCTTCCAACTCAAACCATTCTGTAGTTCTATGACACCATGATTCTATTTACAGTCTCCTATATATCAGAGGCTTATAGTCATGTCCTTCTTGGTCTCTTCTCTTCTTAAGAAAATTAGGTTCGTAAGCTTTTTTATGACTCTTTTTTAAGTACTCTATATTCTATTCTCCTGGGTAATCCGCATCTTCCGAAAACATATTTTTTAAAATAGGATGCAGAATGCAATCTCAGGTCTCTTGATCTCCTTAAAGAAGGTAGGTTAGCCACTGTTCAGCTCCATGTTGTTTAGAATGTACTGCTTCTTGTACTTAGTTTACCTCATGTTCCCTTGGATGCACTTCTCCCTATCCTTGGTTTAGACCTATTCTAGTTTAATATCAAATAGAATTGCAAAATTCTCTCTTGTCTTACTGGTTAGTTACATGCAAGAGCTTTCCTTGTATAGAAATATTTCTTAAAGACCAAATTAAACACACTAATGAAAAAGTCTATTTAGATAATTTCTAATACAGGTAGGAATGATACACAAAAGCAAGTGAAAAAGCTCTCTGTTCATTTTTCACATAGGTTCTTCTATTTATTTTAGTAAGATTTTATTTCTTTTTTAAATTAAATTCAGGTATCTTTGTAAGACTGCCACGACATTTTTTACAGTCTTTCTGGTGTTTCATGGAATTCATAGTTGATAAGAACCTGAACAATTTGTTAAGGACTTTTGCACAGTCTTAAAACACATAAAAAATTCGTGTAATCCAGGATCTTAACTCCAGTTGTGTCCATGAGCAGTATCTTGGGGAGAATCTACAAGAAAACAATGAAAGAGAAAATTACAGTAAAATGTGCCCAAAGAAATTCCTTCCTGAACCTATTTCTTAGTGATTCACTGAAGAAGTAGGTCCCAAAATTTAATCATGTTTTATGCAAGACAGGGTATTTGTACACTACACAGAATGCTTAACCTTTCTGTGGGTCCTATAATAGCCTTCTCCTTCAGTTTTTCCTGTAACGGGTTGGTAATACGTAAGTGGTTATTACTCAAAAAATGCTTATATTTATGTATTTCTTACTTTCAATAGTTTTAAATGCCTGGCCTTTCAGTTTTGTCAGATGTGCCCTTGATCCTGTGTTACAGAAGTGAGTAAACACTTAAAAAAAATCAACCTTTCCTGGCCTGTTCAGACGTATTCCTCTTCGCACAAAAATCAGATCCAGACATGATCTATTACAATTTTTTTTGCCCTTTTTATTTCTGACGTTTCTGGTTATATTTGGAGGTATATCAAGTTACTTGGAAGAACTTGATGTCAGTGATATAACAGGCGTGGTACTGTGGTGTTGCAGAATCATGGTGTGAAGAGACGGGCAGGATATCTTCCTAGTCCAAACTGATGGGAACTCCTGATACTCACAGCTACTTAAAGTCTTTGTGAACATATTTGTGATGAACTCTCAGTTCAAAGGGGGAAAGTGAAACATCCCACAAGCCCCAGAAATACAGCTCAGAATTGTTGCAACATTCCACAACTGCTACTGAAAACTAACCCAAATAATCACGTAACAGGGTCATTACAGTCTGAAAATTCTGATTCAGAATTTTTAAGTTTAAAGCTTTGTTTTGCTCCTATTTTTCCTGTCTGCGCCCTGTGATATTACCTCTCTCCTTTACAGGATGTAAAGCTAAAACCCAGATGCATAGAGTTCAAAGATACCAAAAAGTTGGTTTGGCTCAGGGTGGTGGTGACCACATTAAAGCTCTAAGTTTTTCCTTGTTTCATGTGGCTTTTTAGTAGGCTGGACAACAAAAATAGTAGAATGAGGCTGCGTAGTGCATCCAAACTTAGAGTAGTTCATTAAAAAGCAAAAGGATGGATGATAAAAAAACAGACTGAGAATAAAGAAATGTTCAGCTGAGCTTATTTTATGATCTTCTAAGCATAAGCAGGAGCATATAGGACCCCAAAATAATATGTACAGTCAATAAAATAGCTAATTATCATTGCCAGTATCATGGGAATAGTCTCAGGAAGAGCTTCAGTCTAAATCATTACCAGAGATGAAACTCTATTCATGCTAACTGGGAAATTTTTTTAAATTTTAGCTTAGATGACTCTTCAAAAGTGATAACTCCTAGCCAGTAAATCTGTGAATCAAAAACTGGTAGATGCACGAGATTCTGCGGTGTGAGCAGCACATTCATTCAGACCAACGTCATCTCACTCTTACACTCCCACTTCAACAGTGGCTGAAAGCAGATGTGTAGGACAAGGTATAGGAATTCAACAAAACATTCTTAGAGCATTCCTAGTTGTGACAACTTGTCACAACATGTGGTTTCTTGGTAGTGTGTGGTATATATGTAACTTTCATGGATTTCTCTGGCTCAAACTTTTTCAACCTTCCACTAGGCTTATGTAAGCTTTTAGCATTTACAATATGCTGTAGTAGAAAATCTGTAACCTGCCATGTTCTACTTCCTTTTGGCTGGTCTGTTTGCTGTTTGTCTCCTGAATAATTTCTAACAAAAAAGGTGATTTCTGATGTAAATACAGCTGGCACAGTTGTCCACCTCATCCAGAGGCTTTTTTAATTTCCCTGTGAGACTTTTTCCAAAGTTCCAAGATAATCATAATGGACAGTTTAAAACATGGCAAAGTGTTTCTATGCATCTCAGCTAACTTCAGAGAGAATTAATCTTGTGGTCTGAACCAGTTTCACAAGTTTCCCCTACTATCAGAAGCTTCTGGATGGTGATCCATCCCACTTATTTTAGGCATCCGCTTGTGGCTGGATTGAGTTGTCTTTTGGATGCCCTTGCCCCTCCCTGAAGGAAGAATATGGATGGCCAGCTTAAAAAAGCTGCTCCATTTTTAGAACTAAAAATAGGTGCCATAGTCTAAGAGCTCATAAACAGTATTTACTTTGAACTTTTGGAATTTGGGAAGACATTGTAATCTGAAAGCAAAGGAGTAATAAACTAATGGAGTAACAACGTATGAACATATTATCACACTCTTCCAAGGGACTTCCAAGGGCTGAATGAATAAGGCAGCCTCATAGAAGAAGCATGGGCCTAGAATACAGGAAAAGTCTTGCAGGTGTATGAATTCATGTCAGACTCAGGTAGTTCCTCCAGACCATTGTTCAGGTCAGACATGCTGCTGAGAGGAGAAACATTAAAATAGCTACTAAACTGGACAGATGAAAGATAAAACTTCATGTTCTTACCATGCAGGCTATGTCTGTTGTCTATAACACACTCCCAGGCACATGGTGTGACTCCTGGGGATGGCCCTGTGCAGGGCTAAAGGTTGGACTCTGTCGTCCTTGTGGGTCCCTTCCAGCTCAGCATATTCTGTGATTATGTGAACATGAAGGTCTGAAAGGCACTGTTTGCTGTAACTTTCACTGTGTAGGCTGTGTGACTTGGGCAAATTCTGAACAATCTCTTTGTTCAATGATTTCTGCTGATACGGAGCTAGGGAGGATGCTCTGAGGGTTTAGCAATGAAGACCTGTTTTGCTCTCATCCCATACAAACAGTTTACGTTCTAGGGGATACACGACATTATCATGTTGATGCACTTAATTATGTTGTACTGTACAAAACAGTCAGCATGAGTTTTTCAGAGGGACTAATGAGGATTGCACTCTTCCATTAGCAGGGACCCACACATGCTTGCTTTCACACACAGAGCTATCATGGAGCTGCACTGCTTTGGATTCCCTATTTGGACCGCTTGTTTACACACTTTCTCAGAGCTTCCCATGCTGTTGTTAGTGGATAAACCAATGATGGCCTACTTGCTTGTGGTCTGTGTAGAAAAGCTTTGGCTCTCCTTTTTTTCCAGCTAGTTGTGTAAGTACTTGACTACTTACAGGGAAAGTCTGGATGCAGAAGCAGCTGGAAACAAAGCAGCACAACAGTTCAGCCTCTTCACCCAGGGTTTGCTGCTGCTCTGGAGCCAAGACTTGCTAACAGCAGCTACTAGGAAGGTGATGGCTGCTCATGACAGATTCTTGACAATCACTTCAGTATGTAGTACCTGTTACTCATCCCTGCTCACCAGTCATTAATACTTTTACAAGCACTTTCTTGTCATGTTTCTAGCCTACATCTCATTTCTTTTGTTTCTCACTAGATAAAGTCATAGCTTTTTCCACTTGATGTTTTAATCTGAATACAGCTGATACATAACATCCTTGAAATGAACAAGAGATAGGAGTAAGTGACTTCACTGCCACTGAGATGAGCTTGGTTTAGTGAAGGGGTTGGTTAAGTATTATTTTAGCACTGAGTATAAAAAAATGTATTCATCAATATGTGGACAGAACACCCAGTTTGAAATTCTCAGGCAAAATTGTTTTAAACACCACGGTTTTCAACAATCCAGACATGACCGATGTTTCAAAGTGATGAATCATAGTGCAAAATTTGAGGCATTTAAGACCTCATTTCCCAAAGAGCATTGGAAAACCAATCAAAAAGTACTATTTCTAAAAATTAGTATTTTCAAAGAACTGGCTAATATATGCACATGAAAATTTTAGCCTAAATGTTGTGACATGTTTTCTTTTCTGTGTTTGTGCATGTTTTTTATCCTCATCCAACAAGTGTTTTGATGCTATTAGGAATGTAAAAGAAATGAAGCTGTTTAGTCACTAAGTCACATGTCTTCTCTACAAAACCATGAAGTCTTATGACTTAAGTTTGAAAATATACCTAGCCCTGTTAATACCTAAATCAGTGTTGGACATCTCCTCCATTTCCCAACCAGCTCCCCCTCAAACCCACAGAAAGTTTCCTAGTCAATTAGGTAGAGAGTGGATCAAGCCATTCGGTGGTTCCTGTTGTATGATAATACTGTTGGCAAGGGTTGAGCACTGTTGATATTGGATCTGAATCAATTCCCTAATTTCTAGTGGTTTGCAACCTGGTCATAAATTTTTTATATGACAGGAATGTGACCCTGTACATAGAAACTTGGGATGAGTTTTTAGACATTTATATTACAAGGAGAGCTCTCTGAAACATTCTTCATGGCCCTTCAAATCTCATTCTTTTTTATTGTATTAAGGCAGGGTGCAGAAATGAGGTTTACAGAGTATCACCAATATCAGAATTTGTGTGGGATGGATATACTTCTAGTGGCTATAGCTACTCAACGAATCAAGAAAATGTACTATGTCAGTCCCATGCATGTAATTATAACCATAAATGAGTTTTATGTGCCAGCATGACTCTCTTCTAGACAACAATATAATTGAGCTGATGTATTTCCAAATTCCACTCTTTGGCTTCTACCTCTTTCTTAAAATAATGGCAAGACAGACATTCTGAATAGGGCAGAAATTTTCAAAACAGAACTCAGAAAAACTAGGCTTTATTTCAAAGTTAATATCCTGGTGAGACTTAAGGGAAGGCTTGACAGAGTTTGTGCATCCAGCTCAGCCAATTCATGCTTCCAGATGGAAATTTTGTGAGACGTTTTTTGGTTTTGCTTGATGACCTCAAACAGTTCAGAAATAGACAGTTTATCCATGTTTCACACTGTGTTTTGGTTTCATTCAAGCACAGGGCTGTCAAAGGCAACAGATCTATACAAAAAGAAAACAGAAGTACAGATATCAACAAACTGGAAGCAGCAATTCAGCCACCTCTATTGGCAAAGTTAGTGTATAAAGCATGGAAAAAATAAGCCCAAATTGTGGTGAAGACTGAACAGACACAGCTTCATTTATTGCTCACCTTTCTACTTGACTTCTGCAGCTGCTCGTTATTAAGTACAAACCAGTGGAACACATCAGTGTCAGCTTAATAATGGGAATTTAATTGCTTGGTCTGAGATATTTGTAACATTATGGAGACCATTTCCCCAGGAAGGTCACAAAATTCCAAATACAAATCTCAATATATATTCCATGTCCTCAAGTGGATCATCCAGTTGTGATGTGTTTTAACTAATGAAACTAGGCCTTGGTAAAAATTCAGGTTCGAGCTAAAATCATTCACACCCTTGTCCTTTAGCCTCTGTCTTCTGCTTCTAATTTCTACTATATTACAATGTTTTCTCGGTGGCAACTTGATTATGCTTTTTGTTTAATTTGTAAGCAGTATCTTGTTCTTCATCTAGAACTTTAGAAGGAAGATGGTGTAAGACCCCAAGTCTTGAGCTACGAGATCAACAAATCATTTTTACTTTAAAAATACACAAGGCCCCAGAAGTTTGCCTGCTGAATTTTTTAGAAGAGACCTCAGTTCTTTAAATACCTAAAGAGAGAGTGCATATGAGAAAAGCTGCACACATTTTCTCATGGGGTACTTTTTCTGGTAAACTTTAGGAAATAAGGGTACTTAGCAAAAGTTAAAGGGTAATAATTAATATAATAATCCAGTGTCACACAGATAGCATTTGACAAATCCTGAAATTAATAGCAACTCTAGCTCATCCATGTGTCCCAAATAGGACAACCATATCTGCAGCAGCCACAGAAATAGAAAGGGAGAGACTTGCTGGGAAAAATCTCCTGGTTTAGCCCAGAGTTTAGGGTGAAGCCCAAAATTGTTGCATATCATTGTGATGTATTATAGAATCCTACAATCGTTTGGGCTGAAAGAGATCCTCTTGTTCCCATGCCCCTGCCACAGGCCAGGGATACCTTCCACAGGACCAGGATGCTCAGAGACACAGCCAACCTGGTCTTGAATATTTTCAGGGATGGGGCATCCACAGCGTCTCTGGGCAACCTGTTCCATGGTCCCACCACCTTCACAGTAAATAACGTCTTCCCGATATCTAATCTAAACCTGTCAGTTTAAACCCATTCTTCCTTGTCCTGTCAGTAGGAAAAGGGGGGAAAAGACCCTCTTCAGCTTCCTTGTAGCCCCCTTCAGGTACTGGAAGGCTGTTCTAAGGTACTTATGGAGCTTCTCTTCTGCAGCCTGAACAACCTCAGCTCTGTCATGCGGTTAGTTTTGACAGGGAAAATATGTAAATTCTCCTTACAAAAGGGCACGAGAATGACTAGCATACCCTGAATTTTTTGATGACAAAAGAAATCCAGCACACAAAATGTTTAACTGAAGTAATGAACTCCTATAAATCCACATGAAAGGGAAGTGATGGCAAATTGGAGCTAATATAGATAAACTAGATCATGTGGAAAGAACTACTGTTCAAATTGAAGAGATAGTAGCTAAAATATGAGAATGTTTCATGTTTCCTAAGTCTTGTTCACCTTCTTACCACACACTTTTTACAAATTCTGATTACATTTATTTATTTATTAATGTCAACAAATATTTTTCCTCCAGAAAGGGCTAGGATAACCAGGAGCATGGCATATCTATTTAGTTAACCTTATTTTCCTCTCATCTTTATGCAACAATAAACTTCAAGGCTAATAGCATTTCTTCATGCCATCTCTCTCTGAATAAACAGTTAAGCCTCTCTGGTAATGTCCCACCTCTCCTCTCTTGCTCAAAGAGAATCTCCCTCAGTTTTTGTTCATCTGTTTCTCTTTCTTACAAACTCTTTGATTAGCTCTGTACTGCCTTCATCAGTCTGGGCACTGGAGTTGCAAACTGTGTGAGATCCTGTTCTTTCTCCCGTGTCACTTCATGGCTGGCTGGCTGGTCTCAGTTTACTGGCTCTGTGATTTCCAGTGTCTGAGAGCAAAAGACCCTGAACATGAAAATGCACAGCATGGTAGAAAAAAACTCTTCTAAGAACTTCTTCTCATCAGCAGAAGGGTGCTCCCTAGAAAACACTTTTCACAATGTGACTTCAAGACGAGCCAGTTCAGTTGTTTTTCAAGCAGTTGAAAAATAGATGTTAAGGCAGTCACAGATATTAAGGGAGTTTTACACTGAGAGATAAGAGAATATATATATTCACAGCAACAGGTTTACCTGTGATGCATGCATCAGACTCATTCATGTTATCTTCAGACACAGAAAGAGGTCCTCTTTTGATTTGTAATCCTTCCTCAGGTAGCAACTTTGCCAAAGACAGTGATACATTACTTGAATGACTAAGAAGAAAACTCTTATGGTATGGATAGATGTCCTGCTTACTGTGATGTTTAATCATACTCCTCTTTCACTTGTGTACCAGAGCAATTTTTATCTTTGTTAGAGTTAATTTTTAACTTTGTATCCTCGGAGCCATTTTTACCTGAACCTGAAGCAGAACTGACAGTGTGTAAAGCAGTGTTTCAGGTCCTGCTAGCTCTATACGCTGGTCTGTTATTTGCCCACCTAGAAGGAAAACACCAGTTTGATTTCACTTCAGTCCTATTTTTAGTAGGTCTGAGAGTGGAAGGAGAAATACTAGGTATCATTTCAACTGGGGAGTAAAAAGATAGGAGACTCATGCCAGGTCTTCAAAATTTTAGTTAAGTTATGCTTGGTTTCTCTCTTTCTTTAAATTGTATGCATTTGTCTGACCCCTGCAAGTGGTGTGATGTGCTTTCACCATACTACTTCTTAAACTAACAGTTGTCTTTGGCAGGTAGCATAACTGCTTAGGCTCTTTTATATGTCTGGGGTTCTTACTGTGGTCAGCACTTCAAGTATAGCCCAATCTAAATGATCTGAGGAGAAAACATGAAAATGAAATTATTTTTTCCAGTCAAGAACAAATGGTCTTAGTAGTTATTAACATTTTACAAGCATTTAAGGTTTTCATTAAAACTTTGAAGCAGAACTGCCATTGTTAACATTGTTGGTGTCTCCATTGCAAAAAAAAAATAGCCTTTTGACTGGACTATTTGGCTCCTTGTAACAATATTCAAATCCAAATTCATTTCACATTTCATGTCTCTATAAAATTGTCCTATATATATACTTTATAGTGGCATTTGGGATTGGTCTCAGGGTATTTTGTTGCTGCTGAAGCTAGACTCCATGACATTAATTTTAATTTCTGAAATATTAATCTTTAAGGGTTTGATCTTTTAAAAATAATACTTAAAAAAAGAAAAAAAACAAACCAAAACAAACAACTTTTTATCCTTTTTCAAATGGTTAGTCCATTTGCAACCAAAACACTGTAAACCTTTTCATCCTGGCATTTTGGAGAGTGTCATATTAACATGAATTCCTTTTGGACTTCCTGCTATTGCAAAGCCTGAAAGAAAACCTCAGCAGAAGTGTGTGATCTGGATTTGCAAGTGCTGAGGCTACTTAAAAACTTCCTCCAAGCCTTAAACAAGCATTGAATACTTGTGATCAAACTACTGGACTGTTCTATAGCCTTGACACAGCAAAGTACACTAGTACCTGCACCAGCATCTTTGTCATATAGCAGGAATGCATAGACATGGTCTACTAGATTTCGTCCAAGTAGTGAAGTGCAACTTCTCTTTCTGTGAACATCTTGCAGAGATCAGTGCTAATGTTTGTGGGTTTTTTTAACTTCTTTTTTAAAATCCATGAGGCTTCTGGAAGAAGGGAAAAGAGAAACACAATCATCTTAGCTACCAACAATAGAAAAATAACACCCAACTGTTTATCTTGTTCTTTGTTCATGCAGCTGTCATTATGTGCAATGCATCAGCAAAGGTCAGGAAATAACCTTTCAGATGACAACCCACTGGCTCAAGCTGAAACAAGCAAGATCAAAGCAGTGCTTGGGAAGGGAAAAATGCATGATGATGTTTCCACATGTCCCTGTAGGCATTCAACCCACAGCAGTCCAAAACTTCTGCAATACTCTTCACAGCGACTCTGAGTGACTGCCTTTCTTTTACCTTCTGGCTTGCTAGGAGTCTTCGTTTGGGGTGCAGGCCTGGACACAGCAGTGCATGTCTTTGGCTCACTCACTGTGGTGGTCTGTTTCTCTGCATCCAGCTGTGCTGTTCTCTCCCAGGTTCAAAGGTAAGGTGGCTCCTGACCTGTGACTTTGGCTGCTCTGTGAGCCCCTCATCTAACAGCTGGTTCCTGCTTCACTTGTGATGCCAGTTCAAGCTTTTGGTTCTAATTTCAGTCGCAACAGATGAAGCCTTAGATCTTGGGTTGTGGGGTCTCAACCATTGCAGCAACTGCTTCTTTTAAAGGAATGCAGACCACAGAACTGAGGAGGAAGCTTGTGAGAGTGGGAACAAGTGTTCTGTGATATCCTGGTTGGAAGAACCCCCTCCAAGTTTCAGGCAAGTACAGCATTTGGCTGTGTTTACGAGATGTCTTAAAATCTTCATTTGTGCAAAGTCTTTAGTACAAATATTCTTTTTCCTTTTTTTTTTTTTTAAGTAAAAAGAAGGACTTATAGGGAAACATATTTTATTAGACTAGCGTTGATGATAGAGAAGTTAGAAAAGCTTATGGGTGGATCATCTTTCCTCCAGGCTCATGACCAAATATTTTTCTTTATTTTTCTTTTGCATTAGCTACTCATCATAAATTATATTCTCATTGTTCAACCATATTTCTTGTTTCAAACAATTTACCTTATTTTCACACCTGCCAACATAACCTGCACCAATTTATATCATTTTCCCAGTAGAATTGTTGCTAGATCTACTCATTTTTAGTTCTGACACTTTTACCAGCTAGTTTAATAAATTCTCTACTTGTTTAATATTTTATTAGCTTATATTCATTATGTATTGTTTTCAAAGTTGCTTACATACTTTGTGAGTTTTTAGCTTGTAAACCAAGAAACTCAAACATACTTCTTTCTCAGTTTTGAAGAAAAAAGTTTAAGAAAAAAATTGTTATTTTGGACTACTCTGACTGAGATTTTTCATCTTCCAGATACTCAGAAATGAATCTGAATTGAAACAACATATCAAAACACTTAGAAAATTGGTCAATGCAGCAGTTCCAAGTTGTATTACAACAAATGCCCAATTCTGGCCTGTGACTAGACTGTGGAGAGGTTTAGAAAAATTATGTGTGACGGAATTCTCTGGATACCTTGGAAACAAATGTATTTCTATTCTCTTTCAGAGAAAAAATATGAGAAAATATCAAGCAAGACATATGTTGAGGAGGTCTTAACCTCACAGAATCTCTGCAGAACCCCGTGGAAAACAGTATACTTTCCTAAATGATTTCTTTGTAGATCAAATTCTGCATTTAGTTATTTCCACAGGTGAATGTGAGGCTATGAATTTAAGGCCAGAATTGAGATTGAAGAAACATTTTCTTTCTTGATGAGTCACAAGAAAGAAGTTAGCTTGATCTTCATATCAGATTGTATTTGAAGGACTAATACTTGGAGAAGTCATCTTTTTGCGTTAGCCTGATAGGTGATTCTGAGCCAAACTAAGCATAAATGTATAAAACTGTGTTAAAGATGAAGAGGCAGGAACAATAAAGAAATTTTGGGTTGGTTTTTTTGGTTTTTTTGGGGGGTTTTGGGGTTTTTTTCTGACAGACCGACTAAGAGGAAATTATGACTACTGTAAGATTAATGAATTTCTTTGAAATCTGGTAGAAATCACTGCCCAGTCTCTACCACGTTCATGTTTAATTCACTGCATTCATGCAAAGGCCCCAAGCCTGACTTAATTCATTCTGTGTCATGCTGCTCCAAAGCAGAAAAATGAAGACATAACTTAATTCAGTTTTATAACACTCTTGTCTTCCCAAATGTACTCATTTCTGTAGTCAAATGTGTAACAAGAGACTTGGCTCAGCTCCCAGGCTTGCTGAGCACCACAAGAACATGATACAAATCAGTCAATGCCATAACAAAGAAATGTATAACCATGCAGTGGATACCCTACAAACCTCCCACAAAGAACTTTTGCCTTGAGTTGACTGAATTCCCGAACAAATGAAATACAGAGCTTCAGGGGGAAAGCAGAGCCAAATCTCTCTCTGCAGTGTCTCCACCTAATCAGCAGAATGACTCTGGGACAATATGACTGAGAGTGCTTTTTAAAATTTGGATTACTTTGTTTATATGAACAGTAAAAACTTTCATTAGAAAGTTGAAAACCACCCAGTGGTACACATTGCCCTTCCCAGACCATGAAACCCTGATGAGAAGGCACGGAAACAAAGTCAAACTGTTTCCCTCTGCCATGTTACTGTGCAGCTATCCCAGTTGAGCTCATATAATGGTTTTAGAAAGGTATGTGGTAACCCAAGATTTATATTTTTTCATATCAGAATGAGAGGTGAGATAAAACTTTTTAAAATTGTGAAGGAAAAAAATTCTGTCAATTTAAGGGGGAAGGTGTTGTTTTCAGACACCTAAAAGTTAAGTCTGGAAAAACATTTAGGAGTCATGGGTGCCTTAGGTATCTAAACTGAATGAGCAATATACAACTCCTAGCTCCCTAATCAAACAGAAGGATCACAGGTACTTACTTACCACCAGTAAGGAAGTCATCTATATTCTAGTCATCTAGAATATAACTCCTTGACCTACCCTAAGATGTCTTTGGTTAGTAGTGCCTAAATGACACTCAGTAGTGCACACTTGAATTTCCCAAAGTAGGTTATGCCATGTGCAAGTTTTATGAGTGACCTAACTGCAGCACTACACTGTGATAATAGCTGATGCCTACCTACAGCTCACCCATGGCAACTCCACCCAGCTTAAGTGAAAACATGCAACTGATGGGTTTGACTCCACTAATCTCTGTACAGTAAAACTTCAACTCAAAACACTCATTCAGGAGTGGTACCCTGTGGCTGAGCAACGCTCTGTATGTACTGCCTTTTTCCCATGAAAAACAGAATTTGTGGTGCCAAAATGCAAATTAAGTTTCTTCTAAATGCATTAACAATTCCAGGGAATGTAGTGAATTGCAGTAAGTTATTTATGGAGATTTTCAGGATCTATAGTGTAGCACTTATACTAGGACTCACACTTCCTGCACAAATGCTCTCACCACTAGGCTATTACAAAAAATGTGGCACTACCAGTATCTTTACCCATATTTTAGAAGAAGAGAGTGACCAGGCTCCCACAGCAAATGATAGTTTTGAGGCTGTTACCCACATTTTTATTTAACCTTCTGGTGTAGTGTTGCAGAGAGTGCCTAAGTCTAGAAGGAAAGTGGTTGATAAGAGGTTTTTCTCCATCACCGCATCTGTTTGCCAGTGTAGATGTCCTTGTCTTCAATGTATTGACTTCTGCTGAATGGTGTTATCAAGGGTGTAACTGACAGATGTTTTGCTCTACTCTGCAATTAAAGACTCCAAAGTCTGATTCCACTCAGTCAAGTCACCTCAACCATAGACTAACCGTTAGTGAATAAAGTAAAGGCCCAGCAATCACCACTAACTTTTGGCTAAAGATTTTTGGCTTTTGATGGTGGAAGATTTCTTCAGCTGCCATTTCCAGGGAAATGGCAGGGTGCATCCGAGCTATTCTGGATGACTGGGGCCTAATAACTGTTCTGAGGTGGGTCTAGAGAAACATATAAACTTCTCTAAATGCCCTTAACCTCTGACTTTAAATACATATTTGAGAGTGTCTGGAGAATAGATGAGTACTAGAGAAGTCCATCTAATAGTGCTTTTTGTCTAACGTGAATTACTGAAAGAATGAACTTTCGCTAACAGTGGTTGTTTATGATTCAGCTGAAAACAAGATGATAATATCAGGGAAATTAGAAGTTAAAAGAAAGCAGTAACATTTTTTAATCAAGAAAGTATGGGGACTGGTTGCACTTTCAGCAGTTCAAGACAAATACAAATTTCTTATCTACGCATCAAAGAATGCATAAAATTTATCTACAGACTTTAAATGCCCCATTTAAAAGAACACCTCATAATACATTCCTTTTCAGGTATAACTGTTGGGAGTCTAAACATTCCTTTCTGTGGGGGTACTATGCTTAATTCTTTAAATATGTTTTAGACCAGCTATGATGCTGCTGCAAATGTGAACACAGCTGTGGGTGGTAAATGGTAGAGGTTTTTTCAGTTTATTCGAAATATATGACACTTTTTGTTAGCCTTGGGCTTCAACCCCCCATAAGTGAGTGAAATAGATGATCTTAGGGTTACTGACTCATATTTCCTATCCTCATGATAATAAAGCAGAGTAAGAACAAATATGGGGAAATTAAGAAATAATTTGGGACCAATTATAAGTTGGGGTGCCTTCAAGAAAAACAATTATGTTAAAAAAAAGGTTTTATTTCATTTTGTAGTCTGACTAGAGGATGATATTGAGTGAAGTCTTTCTTCTTAAACTTAACAGCCAATAGGAAGGTAGCAGTGGGAATATTTTAAATAAATACTTTTAAAGGATTACAAGCCCTTTCATCCTTGGGAAAAAGAAAAGTGCCTGTGTGAGTGGGTAAAACACAGGAAGTTGAATTGTTATGGGGATTATTAAGCCTGCATTATGAGCCTGCTTTCTCTGCAGAAAGACAAAGCACAATTCAAACCATAAGACACCATTCATTGTAGGCATTTGCCAAACGTCTCGGAAGGGAATGCAGCACAGTCAGATCTATGTTAAAGTGAACACTGCTTTTCCACTTCTGCTGCCATCAACAGTTATCTTCCAATGCCATCTCCACATAAAAGCTACCAAAGTGATGTGCCTGATTTACCGTGCTCTGGTAGAGCAATAATATCTTTGACCACCTATACTGGCATTCCCACAATAAAGTCAGAGAACGGTGGGAGTGAATTAGAGGGAAGACTAGATGGAAGATCCTTCCAAATATTCTTTTTCTAGGGATACTACCAAACACCCTTGTCAAATGTTTCTTTGGTTCACTGGTGTTGAAGAAAATTAAACATAGGTATTCACAGATAACTTTTCATTCTAAGATCTTCCCTGCATAGCACAATTGACTTGATTTTTATTCTGTTTTCCTTTCTTATTTTTTTTAGCACTTGTTGTACCTCTTGTTCATGATAAAATCATAGAAATTTTGTCTTGAAGAAACTGTGGAGGTTATACAGTCCACTGTCACATGTGGAGCAGGATTTTTGCCAATATTAGATCAAATCAGCAATTGCTTTGCATGGTGAATTGTTGAAAACCTCCCAGGATAGACATTCCACCTTCTCGTCGAGTAGTGTGTTGCAGTACTGTAATGCTATCCCAGTGGAGCAGTTTTTCTAATGTTCCATCTGAATTTAACTATGGCTGATATCTTTGTTTTGTAACCTGTCACTACATCAGAGTTGAACTCCATTGTCTCTGTAACTCCTTCAAAATAGAAAGCAACAAAGCAAAAATGTCCCTCTGTTTTAACATTCTTACTGCGGGTCCTTGTGACATTTTGCCATTTGCAAATCTTATCCAAGAAGGGCTACTTCACCAATGTAGTGAGCCTAGTAACAAGAAAAGATGATTTAAAGTGAAATATTCTGGCCTATGATCACAGGAACAAGGATTTGAAACTGAAATGTTATGATGGACTTTTACTTCCTATTGCATGTATATATCCAAAATGCCTTTATAGAGTGTTCTCAGTGTTGCAACCAAACCCGACTTTACAGACCTGACCAAAGCTGCAAGATATTGTGACATATTAGGATGTCAGTAGTACATAGCTATACAGTACTTGTAGTTGAGAACATATTCCTGCCTGATTCATCTTTGGTTATTCACCTCAGTGCAATTGTGGTTTAACCCCAGTGAGCAATTCCAACCCACACAGTCATCCTGGTGGGATGGGGGAGAGATCTGAAAGGGTAAAACTGAGAAAACTTGTGGGTTGAGATAAAAACTGCCTACTAAGTAAAACAAAAACCATGCATGCACTACTCCTCATGGGCAGATAGGTGTTCAGCCATCCTCAGGCAAGCAGGGCTCTATGACAAATGTAACAGTGACTTGAGAAGACAAACACCACCATTCTGAACATCCCTCCTTTCCTCCTTCTTGCCCCAAATTTTTATGCTGAGCATGGTGCCACATGGTATGGAATGTTCCTTTGGTCAGCTGGGGTCAGTTGTCCCAGCTCTGTCCCTTAAGTTCTTGTGCACCCTAGCCCATTCACTGATGGGTGGGGTGAGAAGCAGAAAAGGCCTTGATTCTCTCCACGAGCACTGCTCAGCAAAAACTAAAACATCCCTGTGTTATCAACACTGTTTTCAGCACAAATCCAAAACACAGCTCCATACCTGCTACTATGAAGAAAATTAATACTATTCAGCCAAAAGCAGCACAGCAATGGAACAGAATCATATCAGTTTCCATCCCACCAAGCATAAATACATAGACTTTCAACTCAAACTGCAGAGTATGTAATTCTTCCTAACACTTTTTGGAAAAGGGTGCTGTTATAACACTGGGTGATGAGAGAATCCCAGCTTGAGGTGAAAGGTTCTGTGTTTTGGGCATTGTTCCAGCTGTATATATGTTGTTTATGTTTGCACATTTTCAAGTGAATAATGTTTGAGAAGGCATATTAAGGGCTGTAAGACATTACTGCAGTAGGGCCCATACACTGAATAGCAGCATTGTGTACTCCAGGGAACTGTCATCTCCTCTTTACAAACCCATTACAGTCCATCTGCTAACACTGGCTCCTCCAAGATGTAAGGGAACAATTGACTCACTGAAAGGTCTCTCCAACAAACCCATAGCTGCACGCACTGCATACAACAGACGTTCTTCTGGGGCTAGCCATGAACTCTGTATCATGTGGGCTGTGATATTTGAATGGTGTTTATTCTGCTGCTGCCTCAGCCAATCTCTCATGTGCTCTTCACCAAACAATGTTTGATATCCCTCTTCCCCCCTGATATTGTGATTCTGCAAAGAAATAAAAACATAGTGAGAATTCATTCACATCAAGCTTTCTGTGATGATTATGGAGGCACAGGACAAAAAGACTTTTCCTACTACAGCTTTAAAAGATTTTTTCCAGTTTTAGTGGGAGAGAATTCAACAACCATCAAGAGAACCAGACAGAATCCTTAGTGCCAAAGTGAAGTGGATGTGTTCTCAAGATCTTAACACTCTTGAAGAGAGATGTGGAATAAGTCTTCTGGAGATGTCAGCAAGACCACAAATAGCTTGAGAAGAATTAAGTAAAATTTAAAAATAATAGACTACAGGTGGCCTGTGGGAAGACCCCCAGTACACAAGGAATATGTGTTTGTCTTATACCAAGAAGCATTGCAGCTGTGTTTTCAATATAAGCTGAAGTCTGGGATGTAACAAGATTTAGTTAGATGGCACATAAAATGGAATGACAGCAGTTATAGCATATAGTTATATGTTTAATTCAGCAAACCTAACTGCATGAGAAAGTTTTTTTCCTCACTGCAATGTCAGTGCTCTGCAAGTAATGTGTATCTCTACTTATAATGCAGTATCTATATTATGGGAAACAGAGGTAGGACCAGATCCCAAAATCAAGTAAAATCTCAGATAATATCAATCTCTTATTCCTAATTTTCAGAACTTAAGCAGACTTGAAAAAGCATTACAAAGTCTGAACACAATCAGTGTATTGAGTACAAACTGTCATATTCAATTCCTGTCTTCAGGAACAACTAACCCAAGCAAGGATTCCAAGTTTGGCAACTGTGTGCCCTGTATTCCTCCCCACAGGCCCCAGAAGGATAATTCTTAAACTGTCTCGTGCAGCCTCCCCTTTTTTTTTTTTTTTTTCCTGAAGGACTATCCAATTTCTTAGTGCTGTGCTGGGAGTACCTGAGGAAATAGTAAAAGGAAATACAACTGAGAGCCACTGTGGTTTGACTCCTCTCCAGATACTTTGAAAATATTTTGGCAAAAACAAGATTTTAAGTAAAACTGTTTCCTTTGGTAACATACCCAGGACTGCAGGTTTTACATTTTTGTCCCCAGTGTGGAGGGCCAGAAAAAAAAAAAACAATCGCTTGTGTGAGAAGGTTGTACACGTGGTAGCAATATTGGTGGGGAAGAAAGAGAGAGCAAGGCAGGGGTGAAGAGGGTGGGGAATTTGAACAAGATGCAGAAAGAAAACAATGAGAAAACATAATATAGAAATATCTGTCTTCTACTAGAACAAACTACACAGTACTGAAAGACGGAAAATCTCTTTGAGTACTTTAAGCTTCTAAGTAGTGCACAGGAGCAGTATTATGGTTTGTTCATCAAAGGACAACTGTAATGAAGGAGAATAAAACCATGATTTCCTTATTTTGTTGTCAAGCACTGTTGATGAGGGAGCTCTTGAACTGACAATGATAAGTTGGATTTTTTTTTCTTAGAGGAGATTCCTTAGAGTACCTATTACTTTTTCCCTTTGTAGTTTTTATTGAGATTCAGAACTGCCATGAAAATCTTTCTAACTTCATTGTCCATACTGAGTTTTCTAAAGCCAACCTCATCCTGGGCTGCATCCAAAGCAGGGTGGGCGGCAGGTGAGGGAGGGAATTCTGCCCCTCTGCTCTGCTCTGGTGAGAATACACCTGGAGCTCTGCATCCAGCTCCAGGGTCTCCAGCGCAGGAAGGACATGGACCTGTAGGAGCAAGTCCAGAGAAGGCTACCAGTAGGACGGAGTACCTCTCCTATAAGGAAAGGCTGAGACAGCTGGGATTGTTCTCCCTGGAAAAGAGAAGGCTTTGTGTGACCTAACTGAGGCATTCCTATACATGAAAGAAGCCCACAAGAAAGATGGAAAGAGACATTTTACAACAGCACTTAGGGACAGGATAGGGAGAAATGGCTTCAAACTGAAAGTAGGTTTAGATTAGATATTAGAAACAAATGGTTTTCTCTGAGGTTGGTAAGACACTGAAGTGTGTTGCCTCAGAAGTCGTGGATGCCCCAACCCTAGAGGTGTTCAAGGCCAGGCTGAATAGGGCTCTGAGCAACCTGGTCTGTGGAACGTTTGCCTGTCCATGGCAGAGGACTGGAACCAGATGATCTTTAAGGTCCCTTCCAACCCCGACCATTCTATGATTCTACACTCAGGAGGCCTATGAAAATTTATAACGAAATTAAACATTAATGTTTTTACCTCTCAGAATTGGTTGCTTTCTTTAGAAGGTCTTCGTGTTTGTTTGGCTCCCACTGACATGCAGAAATTCTAAATCTCTTACGTTTGTTTCATTGCTGTCCTGCTCTGTACACTTCACTGACAAGTAACCTAACAACTGCCATTCAGGAGAACAGTGCTAAATCACTGTCATTTTTCACCACAACTAAATGAGCCAGATAAGGTTAATTTAAACAATTTTCTTCAACTGTTCACTTCCAAATACAAAAAATTAAAACTCCTTGCCATGGCCGTCAGGCAGATATATATTTATGTGCTTTTTTCAATTTTTGTTCACCTTTTGACAGGTGTTTTAAGGCTGAATTATCCTTTTTCCTCTGGAAGTGCTCACCTTATCACAGCTGGTCAAACTCCATATGCTTTGGATGGGAATGAGGTGGTCTAATGCCTGTTCACATCACAGCTTCTCCTGAGAACAATGCTTTTTTGTCCTGAAGCCACTTGTTACTGGGAAGTACTCAAGAAGGCCAATCTTTAAAAATAGCTGTATGATGGAAGTCAGCTTCAGTGAGATTACACAAGTGCTTACTTACAGTTTTGCCAGCTGGAGTGGTCTGGAAGTATTGCACTGAGAGAAGTTACCAAGCATATGAGGTGTGAGCTTAGAAGTTGTCAGAAGACAAGGCTGCAAATCAAGAAGAAAAAGGGAAGAAGGGTAGGCAATGAGTGTGTGGAGATGACAAGGGCTGGACAGAACTGAGTACCTTTGGGAAGCAAGTGTCTGCAGAGTTGCTAAGCAAGAGGCAGGAGGAGCACACTGGTACAAGGCTGTAAAGAATAGTGATGGAGCTGAGTCCTGATACTTGGAAAGAAAAGACAAATGGATCTACTCTTTAATGAATGTACTTGTACTCATAAATGTGATTTCCATTTGAACAAAGAGTTTGGATTGATTATTACTTAGCTGACGCAGTCAGAACTAATATGAAATTAAATCTGAGGTGTTTTTCTGGGGGAGAAAAATGTAACAATGTATAATGTCCAGTAACTGGCAACTTGCCTCTTTCCTGTACCATGCTAAATCATTTTTCTCAGATGCTAAGCTTCTTTGTTCTTTGTACCTTGTTGAATTCTTTAGTTATTACACACTGAAATCTAGTATGTTTAACCATGTCTGTGTAGTCTATTTCTGAGTTCCTTAATATGCCCTGTTTACAAACAAATCTTTCTGCCATTTGACCCACTTCCACTTAAGCACTTATTTTTTTCTTTTTTTAGAGTTTGCTCACGTGGGAAACCTGAACATGCTGTTTGGCACAAGCCATGTTGGAGGGGATATTAACCTCACGTAAGTGACAGTACGCTCACATCTACTTGAGCTATGCCAGTTAGAATCCAAACTTTTCCTCTGGTAGTCAGTGGAAGGAAGAAGGTTTTCAATACAGCTATTCCTTGAAGGCTATCTGAAGTGGAACTGTATGAACACCTTCTCTGGGTGTTTAGAATTGAGACCCTCTGTTGCATAGCTGTCTCTCAGGATAAGGTTTCCTAATAGCCTGCAACTTGTAGCTGGTGTTCAGTTTTCTGTTTCTGAGACAGAGATGGGCTGACAAAAGCTGATTTTGTTAACATGTACCTGGAAGAAAAAGATGTGCCAGTTTGGCAGAGCAGTCTGGGGAATAGCCCTAGTTCAAACAGAGAAGAGTTAATGTGTGAGAAAACACTGTGTTTTCAAAAATCTGGTACATGTGGGTCAGTTGTTCCATAAACGATGAATGCGTTCCATCAAAGTGTTGTGCCAGGAAGCTTTAATTTCTACACCTAATTCTTTCATGATCTGAAGCCAATTTTTAAAATGTTCATGTCCTGTCTTTAAAAACAAAGCTTCAGTGGACAAATTCCCTGGATTATTTCTGTAGTGGTCTGTTCTAGCAGTTTGCAGCATACCATGGAGAATTGACAGAATTCTTCCTAGAATTCCTTGAAGATCTGTTTTTTACTTATGTGTATGACTATTCTGAAGTTCAATGAGACCTGTAGCTCCTATTATTGTAGTTTAGATTAACTACCTTTCTGGAGTTGTTCCAGAGGTACTTAGTTGTTTTGGAGCTGTCTCAGAGTTAACACTTAGTGCAATAGTTGATGTGTCCATTCAAATTTTGGGTGTGGTAGGGACTGGACTACTTTTCCACAATGGCACTTAGCTTTGAAAGTGGGGGGTCATGTCCTTACTGACGTTAGATTAGAGTTGTTACAGCACACCGTATGTTATTCTTAGCTCACAGAGCATTTACTAGAACTACATTCTTCTCCAAGCTGCAGCTAATTTATTGTCATGACTTCTTTTTTATTTTTTCTGTCATGACTTTTTTTCTTTCTGTCCTCTTTTTTGATTTCTCTAACCTTTTTAATCAAAAAGATATTTGGCTCATAATTTGCCTCTTTATATACATATTAACATGTATGAAACTCTAGGTTTACCTTCCATATTCTGGCAAATGACCTCTTCTGCTCTAAACTTTTTGCCCGTGGACAATTTCAAGATCCTGTCTCTGGAATCTCTTCAGTATCAGGCAATACTCCAAGTCAAGGGCCTTCAACTCCTGCAGCCTCTCAGGTATCCTCCTTCAGGAAAGAGTGAACTCACATTCCCGTGAACTCACATTCTCCCTCAGACATCTTTCTAACCCCCTAGAATAGAGCAATGTATCTGATCCTGTACTAACCCCTTTTTCAACTTATTTTTCTACTTATCTCCACTGCTAACTCCTCTTTTGCTTGTGTTCATCATCTCCAGACCTCCCTGCCCTCTGTTTCCCTACCGATGGAGGGCTCTCCCAGTTGCTGTTGTCTGAGGAATGACAGAAACAAAACAACTCAAGAAAGGTCACAATCTTCCCTTTGCAGCATTCCTGTGATACACCTTCATCTCTGACAGTGATGGGTGACTGTCAGTCACACCGTTACAAAGCACAGCCAGGACTATGTTGATACCCCCATTCCTCAATAGCACTGACAGCAGTTGCAAGGTTACTCTTTGTGTACTAGAGGGTGGGGAAGTGTGGCTGGAAAGCTGCTCAGTGGAAATGGACCTGGGGGTGTTGGTTGGCAGTGACTGAACATGAGCCAGATTGTGCCCAGGTGGCCAAGAAGGCCAATGGCACACCTGGCTTGTGTAAAAAATACAGGACCAGCAGTACCAGGGAAGACACCATCCCCCTGTACTGGGCACTGGTGAGGCTGCACCTCTATTCCCATGGCCAGGCCTGGGCCCCTCACTACAAGGAAGACCTTGAGGTACTGGAGCATGTCCAGAGAAGGGCAATGAGGCTGGGGAAGGGTCTGGAGAATAAGTCCTATGAGGAGCAGCTGGGGGAGCTGGAATTTTTTGACCTGGAGAAAAGGATGTTGAGGAGAGGTCTTATCATTCTCTACAATCACCTGAAAGGAGGTTGTAGTCAGATGGGGATCGGTCTTTTCTCCCAGGTAAAAAGCAATAAGAGGAAATGGACTCAAGTTGCATCATGGAAGGTTTAGATTGGATATTAGGAAAAATTTCTTCACTGAAAGGGTGGTTAGGCATTAGAACAGGCTACCCAGGGTAGGGGTGGAATCACAGTTCCTGAGTGTGTTCAAAGAACGTGTAGATGTGGCACTTAATATCACAGTTTTTGGTGATCACAACAGTCAACAGTTGGAGTTTATGATCTTGGAGGTCTTTTCCAACCTAAATGATTTTGTGATTCCAGTTCTGGGGTCCTCAGACAAGAAATATGTTGACCTGTTAGATGGGGGTCCAGAGGACATCCATAAAAATGATCTGACAGCTGGAACAACTCTTCTATGAAGACAGGTTGAGAGAGATAGGGTTATTCAGGATATAGTACAGAAGGCTCCAGGGAAACCTCATTTTGGCCATCCAGTTCTTACAGGGGACTTATAAAAAAGAGGAAGAGTGACTTTTTACATGAGCAAATAGTGACAGGACAAAGGGGAACACTTTTAAGCTAAAAAGAGGAGAGATGTAGATTAGATGTTAGAAAAAAAATACATACTGAGTGGGTAGTGGTGCACAGGTTGCCCAGAGAAGCTGTGAATGCCCCACCCCGGGAGCGTTCAAGGCCAGGTTGGATGAGCCCTTTAGCAACCTGACCTAGTGGATTTCACCCCTGCCTGTGGCAGGGGAGTTGGAACTAGAAGCATTTGGATGATACGCTTAGGCAGATGGTATAGTTCTTGGGGATGGTCCTGTGTAGGGCTAATGGTTGGACTTGATGATCCTTGTGGGTCCCTTCCAACTCACCATATTCAGTGCTTTTGTGTTCTTTGAGGTTTCTTCCAACCCAATCCATTATGTGGTTTGATGACTTTTTTTGCTTGCAGCTACAGAGAATTTGAAAAAAGCATGTGCATTCTAACTGAAGATTAAAGGCGGTATCTGGTATTCTTATGGTTCTTGAAGGTATGTAGTACATATGCATTATTGCTTCCTAATCTCATGCCATTCTGCACTATTGTCTTTGATTAGATTCTGGACTGGGAGGAACGTGATGAGCCTGGGACGACATTCCAGTATCAGGCACTCTACTAGGGGCTAATAAGTTTAACTTTATCAACACCAGAAAATATTCTTAGCTATGTGTATTTTACAAACTGTCATGTATAAGTGTGAACTGCACGTCTCAATTCCTGCTATTGATTAAGAGCAGCCTTTATCTCAAGCAATTTTTTTAAGGGTGATTAACATTCAGAGGCAAAGATATTTGCATTCTGGTGCTACTTTTGCCCTTCTATTTTAATTTGAATGTGAAAATATGTTGAGATAATGTGAAATTGAGAGCCACTCACATTGTAGGGTTTTTCTTCTTTTGTGTTAACTCTTTTTTTCCTTATATCAATAGTTGTGATGTGCTTCTAATAAACTAGCATTTAATCTATTATGTTAGTTCATAAATAACATTCAAGATGAAGATGCAACAACTAAGGTTGATTTAATTGCTAGTAGTTTGACTTAAAAAAAATCTTGTTTTACATTTCAAAATAATCTAGACATGCCAGATTCTTTGAATTTCTTTCAAAATCACATGGATATAGACATAGATTAGCAGGTGCAATGAAAAATGTTAGGCATCCTTTTACTGCACAGTTTTCAAATGTGGATTTTTTATCAGAGGAAAACAGAGGGAGAAGTTGATACAGAGACATCTGCCGGTAAAGCAGGAGAGCAGGATCAAGTACCAGTGCTCATTTGGGCCTTGGAGCTGAGCCTTACCATCTTGATTCATGTATTTGATTTGACTCGTGGTGCTCTTACCTCCCTGTGCAGGAAGCATAGGTCTTAAATCAGTAAAAACTCCTATGAAAATTGAAGCAGTCTTCACTCCAACACCGAATAACTTTTATTTAATATTATTAAATTATTTTAATGTTTTTATTGTTTTTATGACTCTCAAAATAGTAAGGAAAAACAGATCTTGCTGCAAGTTTTTAATTAGGAATATGTGAGTAATTTCAAAACAAAAAGGAGAACAGTGCTAAAGTCAAGGAATTATTTTCGTAATCATCTGTATCAACCCAGTTCCAATTATACCAAGAAACAAGTTGTAACCTTTTGCAGTCTTCAGAGCACAGACATGAAGTAGTTAATGGTGCAAGCACCTTCTTCTTGGTAGGTAACACTTCACTGCTAGGACCAGTTTTATGAAAAAAAAATTATGCTATTCATGAAAAAGAATGTTATTTTTTGTGAATGTTAATGAACACTAGAAAATGAAGGCTGGTAAATGAGTTAATGGATTTCATGGCTATGGAACAGTAATGCTGTCATGGCTTGAAACTTATTTGCTCTGACTCAGGCTGAAAGGAAGTTCTTCAGACTAGGTACAGATTCATTTTAAGGGGTGGCACCTTGGTTAATCTGAGTCATATTCAGTCTGTGGCTGGGTAGAGTCCCTCTTGTTATGAAAAAAAATCTTATTTTTCTATTGATGAAATAATATTAATTTGGATTTCCCATTTTTACAGAGCAGAAAAAAAAATTTAGTTGGCAACTGGGATACTCTCTCTGGGACTCTCAATGTGTCTTGAGTGTCACCAGCAATTGATGAAAGATACTTCTGCTCCCACCACCAATCCCTTCTCCATCTTACTTGCTTTTCACCTTACCTATCAAAGTCCAAACAGGAAATGCAATGTTACCTATATGATGAGCAGAGGAATTAGGACACTCACTAACATGTCCCAGAGTCTTGCCTTATTGATTTACTCAACTGTTTTCATTCCCTAGCTATTTTAAATCATAATAGTCTCAAGCCAAATCAACACAAAATGAAAATCAAAGCATCACACATGGTATTTAAAATAGCCAGCATAGTTAAAAGTGCTTTTAAAGACACAGGTGAAGAAAAGGAAGAAAATTTATAGTTGATCTACAAATTTTTTTCATAAGAAAGGCCTCTCCTTCTAGCATTTGAGTGGCTGGTACCCTCCCAGCTCACTGGTATTTAGAGTTTCAGGTTGTGCACAGGCATTCCCTCTTCTTATTATGGAATATGCTCATTGTTCTAGCTGGCCTTCCCTTTGCTGTCTACTACCTCTACAAATATTCAATCTTTCCCCCTAAAACTCATTCTATTCCCTCCGTAAGCAGGAGATAGCCTGACCAATATCCTAGAGGTTCCTTTCCCTGGAATATACATTCTGTATCTATATGTATTTTAGAAATGTGCATATTGCAATCATTTAAGATGTAGAGTTAGTAACTGTACTCTACCCAGATCATGGGTCTTATTAATCATAATCATATTACCCAAACAACCTCACAAGCATGTCACCCCCACAGTAAATTAAGTTTTATGCCCATGTACCATTGACTACAATCCACATCTCTGCCTCCCATACAAGGGCTAACTCTTGTTTACCATAAAAATCCTGGAAGTACCTAAAAGCCTGCAGAGCTATTTAAATACAAGTGCACAGAGGCTGATGTTTGTATTTTACCTGCTGGATTCAGGGAAAATTAAAGTCTCGGAGGAAACATTTTTAGAAGATAGCGTTTATTGTACCATATTAACATTACAGAAAAATTTACACACCACCCTTTTCTTTTGAAGAGTTCTGTTAACTCTCAAAGATAAATTCTGTTGCCAAAATTTGAAAGAAAGTGTTCAAACTCTTTGTTTATCAAAGTCCATATATAAATGCCTCTATTTTCTCTCTTTGAGATGTTATCAATTTAAACTATAATTTACTTATTACATTTTAAATCTCTCATCTTTATTTATCATTTTCCCATGTTATTTTTCAAGAAACAGTAACTCACAGCATTAACTTTATGACAAATTTTCTATTACAGTTGTGATATGGCTAGTATTTTGGCCTAAAGGCTTGTAAAAAGGGATAAATTATTTAAGGATTACCATGCTGTCGTGTCTGGGACATAAAGGAGCAGTGACTTTGGAAGAATTTTGCCACAGGAAGGATGGTTAAACATTGGAATGGACTGCCCAGGGAGATGGTGGGGTCACTGTCCCTGGAGGTGTTTGAGGAAAGACTGGACGTGAGACTCAGTGCCATGGTCTAGGTGGTGTGGTGGTGTTCAGTCAGAGGTTGGACTTGATGATCTCAGAGGATTTTTCCAAACTAATTGATTCTATGAATGCTTGTGATGAGAGTGCAGGAATGGTCTGTATAGACTGATCTTCCCTACAGCTTGCTCTGTGTTTTAGAAGTTAGTGGCTAAGCATTTCTTGAGTTGAAGACTGTATAAATGAACCTATCTGCTATAATTTATCTGTTACATATTTTCATACCTTAATTGGCTCAGGATTCTGACCTTCATAGAAAAAGTCATAAATTCTTGTTCCTTCACTTCTCACAGACTCATTTGAGGGTGAGTAGCCCCCAGATTCTCTGCATTGCTCTTCTTGAAGACAGAAGTGGTATTTTTTTTTTTTTATTTCTGTCTTTCAGGAACCTTCCCAGATCACCATGACTTTTCAAAACTATTGAGAGTGACCTTAAAATGACATTGACCAGCTGATAAACTCAGTGAAGTTAGAGAGGGCTTCACCTGCCTTGGTCTGTAGATGAGAAGCTGATGAAGATGTTATGGCAGCAGCATATTGGAAGGCTGGAAAGCCTGTGTAATACTGGATACAGTTCCAAAGCATAGCTGATACCAGTCCTTTGGAAAGCCCCCAGGGACACACTGTTTAACTACTGTAAATGTTGCCTCTACCTCCATTCTTTCAGCTTACCTCATTTTTTACAATAAATGATAGAGAAACTCTGTGAACCAAATGGAAAGGTTTTCATTGTGGAAAGGTACCACTGGCAATTAGGATGCTCAGGCATGGTCAGCCAACTATTTCATTCCTTCTTGGAGTCTTTCCATAAATACTGTGCTTTAGCTCCTGTACAATACCCAGTCATGTGAGCACTTCTAACAGAACTCAGTCCGGTTTATTTCGTAATGGTATGGACAAGGACTGTTTAAAGTGCTTCATCTTAATATGAGTTACAGGACACTGACATCTCTGGGCAGTGCTGATCTTCCATAAGTGAACTGTGTGACTAACCAACTCCTGAGCTCTCATTCTCTCAGGATGTAATGTAAGAAATGTTTCACAAGCTTTTTCATAATACTGTTAAATATAGAGTGACTGGAAATACTGTGTTCCCTTTACCAGGACCAAGAAAGAAAAATATCAGAAGAAGCAGGGAGAAGTTTCAGAACTCAGAGCCTGGGGCCTTTTCTATGGAGGTGGAAAAGTTTTACTGTTTGATGGTATTATTCCATTGAGTGGTTTTGTTGCACTATCAGAAATTACAACTGCACCAGGGAACTTCTCTGAAGGAATCTGTGATCTCTGAGCAAAATTTGCCCTTTTCAAGCTGATTTGTGGCTCAGTGTAAACCATAGCCTTACTGCACAATCACGTGATCTTAGTGCTTTGACGTTTTTCTTTTCTCCCTCCTTCAACAGCTGCTGCTTTGTGTTTTTATATTAATTTTAACACTCCTGATGTGAGGCTCCAGTCTTGCTCGCAGATATGCATGAGGTAGGAAAAAATTTCTGCTGAGAAAACATGCTTATTTTAAAGTCAAATCTCTACTTAAATAGACATCTTATAGAGCAAGGCTTAATAATAGTTGTTTTTAAGGTTACTAGAGACTCCTCTTATGCTTTATTTTTTATGGCTTCAAGCTTAATTGTGAAAATAGAATTAAGGGACTGTTGTAGCATGAATTTAACAAAACAGAAACTCAGATGAAAGGCAATTGCCTTTTAAGATTTCTTAGCTTGCAAGCCAACCTGATTCAGTCCAAGGCCGTGTACTGAAATGGATAGCCTATGGCCTCATTTTCATCTCACTAGTTTCCCACTCCCTCTTTTTGTCTTTCTTCTCTTCCATATAGGAGGATGACAAAAATGAGGAGTCTACTGCAATGCAGCAGAGCAATCCAAGACCAGACATCCATCTCTTCGTGACCTGGAGTCTCTCCATTAGCATCACATGATGCAGAGCATGCTTTTGATTCCTTACTGGAGAAGCAGTCCAGCCACTGTGCAAGACCCTGCATCCCTGAACAGAAGCTCAAACACCAGAGCTGGGTTTCCCAGTTTCCCTTTCTCCTGCAGTTTGAAGAACTACTGTGTTTTCTCAGCACAGTCTGTGCAGTTGACTTATGTTTATACAGCACTCATTTCAATATTGTTATAATTTTAATTGTCAGTTAATTTTTTGCATACATATGCTGTATGGGACAAGATTGATTTATTCATGTAAGAGTAAACCGTGACCCATTTTATTTGCAGTGTGGTTAACTGTGGCATTCATGGCAGCTCCTCTGAATATTTTTGATGAGGTCTTTAAGTATGTGTAATACTGAAAACACATTCCCATTCAGTAGGTCTCATATAAGATGCTAAGCCCAACAGGGCAAACAGCTTCTAGAAGAAATCCATAAACATTAAGCATATTTATGCCATAGCATTAAGTTTGGTCAATTTGAGCCTTACTGTATTGTGGTATAAGAGGCATCTTGTTTGCTTTTATTTACCTTCTCACTAGTGAATGTATTTTGGTTAACCACAATGGCAAACTTAGGCAAGACATTTGTGTCAACACATCGTTCTTCTCAACAAAGTAACATTCTTAGTTTCTAGGGCGGCAGACTGGATTCTGAGTAATAAGGTTTTTATAAGTCTTGTTGTAAATCTGAAACCATAAACATGTCTACTTTTCTATTAAACCTGCTGCTGTGTTTGAGGCACAGTAAGTTCTCTTTTAAATTTGATAGTAGCAAGCATGTTGGTTTTCCAGTTTTGATTGCTGTTGATTTAACAGTTGCCAGCACCTCCTGCCAAGCTGTTGACCTAAGTCATGGTCCCTGGTGATGTCATTAACAGTGCTTAGAATGTAGTTGTTCATGGAACCTGCTGGTAGGCAGTAAAAGGTTTCATACATGCCTTGTTTTGTTGCAGGCATGTTTTGTTGCAGGGAGCAGTAGTAAGCAACTGTGTCTTTCCACAGCTGACTTTTAATTAGTCATTTTGATAATAGATTCAACAAAGATTTGTCCCTGGTGAAGTTCTAGTTGGGACATTTATTTGCTTTTTATTATATGCTCATTCAAATACAACTTGAACACTGCTAACAAGGAGCATGATTTCTGGACTGTTTCTTGCATTCTTTGGCCTCTGTGGGGTATTTCCCTCCTGGTGAGGACAACAGAGTTATTCCCATGAGGGAAGTCTACTGATTGGCAAAATCCACAGTCCCTTGCTGCATTGTTTTGCTTTTGGATATATTAGGAGTTATATGCTGAACTACTTCTTATGAATGTTTCAAATCACAACATCTCATTTACTGTCCTGTTAAGAACAGTAAAAGATTACACCCTGGACTGTGTGCATGTCACTTTCATGTGTTTCTGGAGGATGCAGGAACCTGCTCAGCTGAAGCAGTGTTTAGGGTCAAGGTCTCAAACTCAAGTGAAAGTCATATATACACTTTCTTATTCAAGGTTTGCTGTAACAGTTAAATTAGAAACAGGAAGGAAGCTTAACAGTGCTCGCCTTCCTATATTATTTCTATCTATTTCTATCTTCATCTCAGTGTCAACGGTTAGGACACAAATTCATGCATTTACTTAAAGGCACCACCACGTGACACAACAAACAGAATTTTGTTATTTCAACACATGTAAATGAAGGCTGGAACTGATCCAAGTTCCTTAATCTCTGTGGACAGCTGCAACTGCAAAACCAAAAAGTAGTGTGTCCCAAAGAGGCCTCAAATTTTCTTGAGTATTTTTCTAAAACTAAATCAAGGAGTAACACATTCCATTTAAACCATGGCTAAGTGCCTCTATGGTGCTTGGAAAATATGCCTGCACTTCCAAACTCCTGGGTACTTTTCTAGTTCATCTGTAACCTGTTTGCATCCTATTTCTCATGCATCAGTTTTCACACTTTCCATAGAGAGTCTGAATATGGCTATCTGGCAATTTTAAGGTCTCATATTTCACACAAGGCTTCCTAAAACACTTCTTCCTAAAAACACTTGCTGAAAACAGTAGAAAGTAGACTGGGAGAAATTATATCTGGAAACAAGCAGGGCAAAACATGAGAGAAGAACCTTGACTGGATGCACTACCTTCTTAAATTTTAAACTACATTCTCTTAATAATATGAATAATCAAAAGATTTAATAAATGCATATTATACATTCATATGTGTATGCATAAATGTATACTATTGTTCTTTAAAATGTTCTTGAGTCTCACTGCAAATGTGAACTCTTAGTGGTGATCTACTCCAAATGGGTTACTTCAGCTTGATAGGTTTCACCAAGGGAAACTTCCCAGCAAGGGGTAGGGAAGGAGTTTTCTTTGGACAAATTCTTGGTGAAATTTTTCTCCTTCTGGCCCTTCTGCAGGAATTGCAGGATCTGCAACTTTTTGAAAGGGCTTCGCAGGGTCATCTGTCTGAAGGACACACAAGTTTCAGGCCCTCAACCTGAAGTTTAAAGCAGGATTCCATGCTGTGACACCCATCTCACCTTCTAGATCATGAACCTTTGCAGCTTTTACTAAATCGAAATCCTTTGGGACCAGACAGAACTTTTCTGCCAGCAACTACTTCAAAGCTGTTCCGAAAGATGACATTTGTGTGTTAAGGACCTTTATCAGTCTTGTCTCAGTTCATACTGCACAACAAATACGGTCAGGAAACTCTTATCTGGATGGTGCTTCCTGCCTATTTATAAGTGAAGGACAGAGAAGGAGTGCTCATCTGCCCCAGCACCAGCAGGCTGTATTACAAGGTCTCTGCTTTCAGATACGGAGAGGCAGAACTTCAAAGATAGGAAGCAAACACCCCAGATACTAAAATACATGAATAAAAATCATTAAAGTTACATGTAAACAAGATAAATGAGGTTTTGCAGTTGAAACTATTGCATTTTCTTCCTCTTTAGAAACATTTTCTCCTTTCTTCTCCACCGTAGGCTTTTAAAGTGCCAAGGTGAAGAGCACTTTTTCTTCAAGGGTAAGTGCATTCATGAGCCTTAGGGCTCATTAGGTGACAACGTGTGACAACAGTGATGGCTTGGATCAGAAGAGATGGGACTCCAGTAAAAGAGTATAAGGGAAGGAAAAGAGAAGAAATGCATGAAGAAAGGCTGGATGGCAAAAATAATTATAACATCCGCAGGAAATAAGTATAACAAGAAGAAAGAGACATGCTGAAGCATGAAGCTAATTGAAGACAATAGAGCAGAAAGCACAGCAAAATCAAAAGAGACAAATTATCTCACAAAATTCTGACTCTTAAATTAACTTGTCAAGCATAATAAAAAATTGAATGGGTATTTGGGTAGGTATTTAACCAAAGGCAGCAAATTGCCAGGAGCAATTCTGACTCATGTGTTTGCGAGTCGATTCTTCATCAGCTAGCTGCTTGAACAAGAACTATTTAACGTGAAAATATATGTTTTTGTGCTGATCTAAACAAACTGAAAACATTTTCATTTTTTTTCATGAGGAAGACAGATGTTGTTTGGCAGCTCCCATACAAAACACCGTAGATAAAAACCGTAACAGCACAGCGGAAATGGAAGAACTCTGTTTTTTCAGCAGAACAAAGATCTCCAAAGTTTTATACACTCTTTGCCGGAAAATGAGGGGAGATTAAAAGAGTCTGGGGTCTCTGTGTTTGTGTAGTTTCATCCCTCTCAAGTGGAAACAAAAGAAAAACCTCTGGAGGTTTCTTTCTTATGCTGGAAAACCCAGTAGGCAGTATAGTACATTCTTTTAAATCCACAGAACAATTTAAAATTATCTGGTTGTCCTGCTTATGTACTTTCTGCAGATGTAAATCAGTAACAGTATGGCTAATTTCAGAGTTTGCAATGAATGTGTAACCCACACATGAATTGCAGCACAGAAACTTCCAATTTTTGATAGCTAAGGGCTGTAGTCCTTATACCAACCACTTTGTTTCCACAACTATTTGGAGAGTTTACGTATATAAGTCATGCTCTTTGTTCGCCCAGAGCATAAATTCCACATTATTAGTCATAAATTAATTTTGGAGTTAAATTACCTCTACTGTCTTGCTTTCTGCTCCCTGGCCTACACATATGTTCTCTTGATAAACCTGCAGACAGATAAAATGGCAGATAGACCAAAGACTGTTCTTGTATTACATGGTTGAGGGCCAGCCCTTTCTCAAGCACTCTCACTGGAGACTATTTCATTAGCCTTAACTACATACTCTTAATATCTCACTAAATAATTCACATGATTTTTCAGCTTCTTTGGCATTCAAGTCTTTGAATACTATACTAACAAACAGTTAATATCTCCCTCTAGGTATCTCATAGCCAAGTTGCATATATATTTAGCTGCTTTATCTTTCCTCATATATTCAGCCTTTTAGTAATTGTTTTGTTGTTCTATGAATCCATTCCAGTTTGCGCAATCATCCTTATAGTAAGTTGCTCAAAACCAAACATATGGTATGGTCTCTCCAGAACCATAGGGACAGGGTTATACAACCTCTCTTCCCCATGATCTAATGCCCCTCAGTTTCTAATTAACTATTTCTTGCTACCATGTTGCACAGAAAATTCATGTTAAATATCTTATCTCTGTCCCTTTCAAGAACCTTTTAATGACATCTTTCTTTCTTTCTACACATTTCTGCTTTTGTCCTCATTTGGCAGTAAGTCGCTCTCCAGAAATGCTTGCATTATATGTTTCTAGTTGTAATAGCAGGGTGATGCCATACTAGTAAAAAATTTGAGAAATCTGTGTTTACTTTAGGGCTCTATAGCAAATGAGACAATATAACTCTATGTCATTAAATGGTGCAGTGAGCATAAGTGTGTTTCACCACTGCAAAACAGCTACATGTGCTGATATTGGAGTGGTTTAAATGCTATAGAAAAAGTCCTTCTCTGTGGTCATGTTTTCAACTTCAGTAAATATTTGAGTGGTATTTTCTGTCCTCTGCAGTATCTACCCCTCCCAATTTATCTGGGATTTCATAGCATCTACTCATAAGTAGCTGCCAAATACCTGCCTAAATCTAGCATGACTATAGATAGGTTGATATATTTTTAAAAAAAAGGCATGTTGACAAAAGAAAAGAAATTCACAAATGTCTATGATATCTGAATGTTTGAGCCATTGCTTCTCTGAATAAATTCAGCACATACTCATTAGCAACTGGTGCTGGTCTTGTGCAAGGCAGTAAAATTGCACAGACTGTCTTACAGCCTGCTTGTACTTAGAGCTGGATCTGTTACCCTTCCACTCAGTGGATAAGGAATTGGCAGGATCAATAGCTCAGTGTCCAAGTAGAGACCAGTGACAAGTGGTGTCCCTCAGGAGTTGGCACTGGGACAAGCACTGCTTAACCTTTTTTTCAGTGACATGGGCACTGGGATCAGGGCACCCTCAGCAAGTTCAGTGGTGACACCAAGCTGTGTGGTGTGGTCAACACAGTGGAGGAAAGGGATGCCGTCCAGAGGCACCGGGACAGGCTTGAGAGGTGGGTCTGTGTGAACTTTGTGAAGTTCAACAAGACCCAGTGCAAGGTCCTGTGTGCCTGGGTTAGGACAATTCCAAGCAAAAGTGCATGCTGGGGGATGAGCAAATCAAGAGCAGCATGAGAGAGAAGGGCCTGTTGCTGGTGGATGAGAAGCTGACATGAGCCAGCAATATTGCACTTAAAGCCCAGACTTCTGGGCTGCATCTAAAGGAGTGTAGCTAATAGGTCAAGAATCTGCTGTCATGAGACCTGGCCTGGGGTTCTGTATCCAGTACAGGAAGGACTTGGACCTGTTGGAGCAGGTCCAGAGCAGGGCCAGGAAGAGGATCAGAGATTTGGAGCACCTGTCCTATGAGGAGAGGCTGAGAGAGTTGGGGTTGTTCAGCCTGGAGAAGAGGAGGCTCCAGGGTGACCCTCTACCATCTTCCAGTAGATAAAGGGGCTACAAGAGAACTAAAGAGGAACTTTTTATATGAGCATATAGTGCTAAGACAAGGGAAAATGGCTTCAGACTTAAAGACTCTCAGAGATACATGGGGTGAGGCCCTGGCACATGTTGCCCAGAGAAGCTGTGAATGGCCCATCCCTCTTAAGTGTTCAAGGCCAGGCTGCATGGGGGTTGCTTTGAGCAACCTGGTCTAGAGGAAAGTGCCCCTGTCTATGGCAGGAGGGCTGGAATGAGAAAATCCTTTCAACACAAACCGTTATATGGCTGTGACCTTGTAAGAAAAAATAAATATTGATTAAGTTACAATAAAACCATGAAAAGAAATAATACTGATCTCTAGTAAGTCTTTCCTTTTCTAGTATTAAATGTTACTCCTTCTCAACATGAGTTTTGCTGCTACCTGAAATGAAACCTACAAGGGCACATGGATGTTCTTGGGAAAAAGCCAGCAGTTCTTTGCACTGAGGAAGGACGATGGAGTTTTTTTGCCCATTATAGAACCAGTTTTCTACCACTGAGAATTTTGCAGCCATGTCCTCTGTAAATAACTATTCCTTTTTAAATGCAAAGGTTTCATCATCAGCGTGTCAAATGCTGCAATGGTTAGTTGCAGGTAGTGAGACATTTTTCCTTCTGTCAAGCTGGACAGTTCAGCCAGAAACAAGCTGCTCCATGAGCCCCAAATGGCATTATTGAATGTAAAATATCACTAGTTTTGCTTATGTCACCATGGATGTGAAGTCAGCTTTAGTTAATATTTCTGCATTTGAACCTAAAAGTTTTCTTTATCTGTGTTTATGCTAGTAAAACAATTTACGTAAGTGCAATGATTTAAGTGCATCTTAATTACCTACCTCTCCTAGCAAGCAGCCTCTGGGGAGCTGTCAATAGGTAAATGTGAGTAAAAAGAGCCTTGGAGTAAAATATACAAGCACACTGACAGCTAAGTGTACTCTGGGCCCCTAATCTAGCAAACTATTGATTTAATCTTTTAACCCTGAAAATGGATGTGAGTTTCATGGTGGCTATTCAGAAATGCTGGGCTGAATACGCACTTCACATCTCACAGACATAAAACAGGCTTCATTAAACTCTTCAGGATGTGATATTTAACTTCTACTCATGCGTGTGTTAAAGGAGTGCCTTGAGGTTTTAGATAATGGGATGAGTAATCTGTCATTGCGTTGAAAATCAGGGGGAAAATTTTTACTGTATTCTTAGCAGATTTTTCTTTCATTATCTGTGGGCTTGCACTGAGAATGTCTCTGTAAGCTCTTCTATCAAACCTGGATTCACTGGCACAATGGCACAGGGTTTTAATTTGCTCAGAAGTTGAGCTGGCAACTGCCAAATGAAGAGAGTCTTACGTGTCTGAACCAATCCCTGTTTTTGTCACATGCCACTGGCTGTTGCTTCATTTGGAAATATCACAAATGCCATGTTTTGTAACTGACAGCCTAATTATTGTCTAATGATTAGAGTTTGGCATAATAGATTGTCTCTTGGATTATTTTCACTGATAATGTTCTGCACGAATATTTCATAACTCAAGATCATAAAACGGAAAGCTAAATTAATTCACAGGCGTGAATGGACATGAAAGGCTTTACCTTGACCACATTTTTCCAGATGGTTATTCATTCCTGGTAACTCTCTCTTGTTAGAGCACATGCACTTACTTTGAAAAAGAAAAGTATCACCAATGCCACTAAAACATAAATGCCTGCACACACAGTCCATGACATGTTTTATGTAGGCACAAGCCTTCTCTTCCCAACTGGTCTTAAAAATGATTTTTTGCTTCAAATCTGTAACTCTTTCAGCAGTAACAGCTGTGCCAAGAGTCCAGCTTTGTCTGGGATGGATTTTCTTTCTATGGCTTACAGCGGGCCCTGCCAACTCCTCAGCTCTGCTGGGGGAGGATGCTCTGGTGCTCCCTGAGTGCAGCAGCACCTCTCCTGGCTGTCTGTGCCCATCGCTTCACCTGTGAGCCAAACTCTTGGCCTCAGATGTACAGGCCTGATGTTTCCACCTGCTCCCAAATCTCATCATCGCTGAGATTTGTGAGAGCAGATGTAGATGCCTGTTGAGGAGGAGAGTGGCCAGCGAAGGACAGAGTAGTGGCTGCAAGAGGAGCCTGGCTGTCAGATGTCTTGGAGAATGCATTCTGGCAGAGACCACG
>JAWWTY010000088.1:62558294-62607114 GCA_035222235.1 Margarornis squamiger | reverse complement strand
AAAGGAAAGACAAAGGGGGACCCAGTCGAGAGAAGAGACCTACAAATCCCCTGGCATCATCAAGATTAGAGAATAGGTTCTGTGATATTTTGCTTGGGATGACTGGTTTTGTCCCAAAGAGCAATGATTTGCTGTCAGCCCTTCAGGATGGTAGTGTTCTGAAGAAAACCTGCGTCAAAAATCACTTTGCAGCCGATAGGCTCAAACCCAACATTTGTCCACAAAATATTTTATCTCTAGGCTATCCCAGCAAACTCAGCAAGTTACATTTTGTTCAGGACATCAGCCCAAAACCATGAGAGTAAAGAGCAAGAGGACAACATGATTACTCATTGCTGCTCATGAGAAAAGGCCTCATGCAATTACATCTGCAGTGACGACTGTTCCACTCTTCAGAAGTGAAGGCCAGGAAGAGATCAGAAACATCCATCTTATCTCCAGTATGTCCTAGTGTTCCAAGTCACCAGAAGTTGGAACACTAGTCTAAAGATTGTCTCCTGGGTAAATCCCCTTGCAACACCATTATAATACCAACAGAGCAAAAAAGAAACCACTGGCTCAGGAGATAATATTACCTTTTCTAATTCATTAATATCACAATATTCATTAGGCTGGACACACCCGTTTCATACACATGCAGAGCTTTTTGCACCTCTGCCACTATTACCCCTGCCAATCATGCAGTTTTGATAGGATTTACCCATTTAGGCATCACAGTTCCAGGGTCATCTCATCAGGACAGCTGACCCCATCAGATGGACAACAACAGGCCTGGAGTTGGGCCATTAGCTTTGTACTTGGTTGATGAGGTTGCAAAACCATTTCTTCTTCAAACTGTCACTACTGGACTTCAAAGACAAATGGGCCATTTCCGACCAAAGAACTCCAGTCCGTGGAAATTATTCTGCTTTTCTGCACAATTATGAATGAATCATTGGGCCTGGTTGCTACAGGAATTGGTCACCTATCCACACAGGTCTAAGGACCTGCCAGCCTGAGCATCCAAAGCAGACAACAGAAGAGGACTGAGCAAGCAGGCAGATTTCTACCTCTCCATTTTGATTTTGTCTTTCTCAAATATTGTAAAACAGAAGCACCAAGAAATTTGTATCAGAACCTGAACGTTTACCCTAGTTTTTGTAGGCTGAACCAGTCTGAGATCTGTCTCTAGGGAGTGCTTATGTGTGGTATAAAAATGTCCCAGGCTGCCAACACATCAAAAAGCAAACAGAGCAACAAAGGTTGGGCTATTTTTGTTTTTTGTTTTCTGGTTGTTTTTTTTTCACTGCACTTCATAAGGACAGAACTATCTGGCTAATGAAATTATATAAACCTGTTATGTGAATCCCTACATAAATATAAAATCCAAGTTCAGTTTGCAGAGTGACTAGTAGGGAATTAAAACATTATTGAATCATGATTATTTGGACAACTTTCCACTCCTTCAGAGAATGCTAATAAATCATAGAAGAGTTGTGGATTTTAGCACAAATGACTAATGATGGCAGAAATCTGATCTCCTGTAATCTACTATGGGCAGTAATTGGGCCACCCAAGCCTGCTGGGATTCAAAATGTACTGACAGCTGGAGGGGGTCTGTCTAAGTAGAGAGGTTTTCTGATGCTGAGTGGACAAGGAACAGACCACTCCCCTATCAGAGGTAGGGAAAGAGTCATAAGATTTACCTCAAGGTATGGCCACGATAGTGAAACCATGCACTGCCCCTCCTTGCGGGTTAAATTTCCTTCCTCTTTCCAACACAAGTTATAGGCAACCAAACAGAAAATTAAAAAGAAAGCTCTATGGACAAAGCTTCACAAAGATACTCTAAAAATTGTTTAGCAAAGCCTTTGGCAATCCTCTGAAAAGTAATGGGAATTTTCAAAGGGAGTTAGGATCTGTTTCTGATGGGTCACACAGACTGGTATCTTGGCAATCTTTGTACACAAGCAGCAGTGCAGCTGACGATAACTAATATGGAGCACAGGAGCACCTCTCTACTACAACTTCTTCCCTCAGCCTCCACATCAAGAAGTATTCCACCCATCAAGATCAGTCTTGCTTTTTATAGCAACAAACATTATCCAAACATAATTATTTGCCCCTTAGCCACGACTCAATCAAGAATCACTCCAAACTGTCGTGTTCACATATCACAACTTCTCCCATTTGATTTACCTTTTGGGATGGGTGCAGGAGCTTAACATCCACCTTAAAAATAAATAAAATTTAAATTGTTTTTGAAACAGTTCATTCCATCTAGGCATCATCAGTTTAGCAACTGAATGCCAGCGCATTTCAATATTTACCCCTCCAGCTACATGAGGTAGCAACTAGAGGAACAGAAACTTTGGAAAGTTTAATAGGATGTTTTGGGGTTGTTTATTTTATTTTATTTTATTTTATTTATTTTATTTTATTTTATTTTATTTTTTTTTTTTATTTATTTTTTTTTTAATTATTTTTTTTTTCTGTTTTGGGTTTTTTTTTAATTCTATTATTTCATGCTCCAAGGATTAACAACAGAGGAAAAAACAAAGTTTCAAATCTCACTTGAACATGTTCCTGGGATGTAGACTATGAAAAGATGGGTCAGTGGTTCTTAAAGAAACCAAATGATGCAAACACTAAATAAGAGTTTTGTGCCCTATGGGAGTCCTGTGGGAGACTACTTAATCCAAGTACTTGAGAGCTGCTGGGAACAAGCCAGTGCCTCTTCCTTAAAAAGCTGGATAATTATCACTGCCTCTGCATGTGTAGGTACACATAAAGGTGGGAGATCATCCATAGCCTGGATCCAGCAGGCAAATAGGGTCATTAAGAGCAGTGCTCTTCTTCATTCTTCAGAATGAAGGGATGGAAAGGGAAAGTCTCGAAACTTCAGGCTGCTGGTATAGCTTGTATTAGCCAAAGAACAGTGCACAAAGCCATGCTCAGGTCTGTGAAAATGAATCAGCCTCTTGCTTGTTTCCTGGAAGACAAAAATATACTTCACTGTAGAACATAGATTGCTAATAGCACAGATTGTTTATTGGTTTATAGGCAACTTATTAAAACAAGAAGAATTAAAGAAATATTCTTAACTTTGTAACACCAGTGTACGTTATCTCAAAACATAACTGTGGTTACAACAGTTTTCAATATCTGTACATTTGAAATAGTTATCATTTATATTGGTTTCTTATCCTTGTGGCTTTTGATGGCAAAGATTGCTCACCCATACTGATTTAAGGAACTTGCACTCTCTCCATAGTTGTTATGTAGGTAAATATTGTGGTTTAAGTGCTAAAATGCACATAGTTGAAAAATAATTATCCATAGTGCTAGCCAAGAAAAACTTGGCAAGCAGTCTAATGCCAGAGAGCTGCAAATAGAGCTGCCATAAAACACCTTTATTTTCTTTAATAAGTAGGATTAGATAAAATACATCTGTCAAAGACATCTTTTCAATAAAAATTAGGTAAAACTCCCTTTTTTCCTTAAAAGAATGAATGCTTTCTTCAAATTTTGAACTCAAACAATCAGTTTATATTTCTTTGTTTCTTCTGACTTTTCTCTCAAGGAAGCATATTTTCAGGAGTAATACTTAGAGCACATATGAAGTAACATTTAAGGAAAATTAATTCCTGTGTATGCTGCATCAAGGTTGAACCTTAACTCTTGTTTTCTAACTTCAATTAAACCTAAACAATCTCAGATTTAAAGTGTGTATAAAAAAGTATTTCTTATAGTTATTTATAAATAGGTATGTAAGATCACTCACGTATTAGTATGGAATACTTCTTATACTGTCCTCATTGAAAAATTCGCCTGGGTTCAAAAAATATCTGAATAGTTTCACAGTTTTGGCCTGATTTTCAATGGATGTATTCCCAGAAATAGCAGTCTGTTAACACCATTCTGATAAAAACCAAAATAAATTATAAAATTCAATTAGTGAGTTGTTCACTGCAATTCCCTTTCCTTCATTTCGATAACCAAAAATGAAACATTTGACTGTAAGTATTAAAGGACCACTTATTTTAAAATGAAGCAGTAATATATTGAGATATTTATTAAGCGCAAAATTGTAGTGCTTTCACTTGAAAACATTCAGCATTTACTTTTCTGTCTAGATAGAATTGATAGAAATGATTATTTCCTAAGGTTACACGCACAAGTTTTATATAGATTTTTCTTTGTTGTAGCTTACTTATTTTTTTCTTCCTTGTACACTGTAAGACAAATAGCATTAATTCTTAGGCAAACTCAGCTAAAATAAATATGTTATTGTACTTTGTGGAAGAAAGTGGTTACTCTATCACTATCAAATGCAGAGTGTCTCCAGTTTATCAGTGCGCAGTGAATGTTTGCCTTAAGATGAACTTAATATCAGGAACCTTTACAAACAAGGAAATAAAAGCCAGGCACTGATAAAAATGTGCTGAAAGTGTTCCTTTTGTCAAACATAGTGAAGGTGCACTGTGCTTAGTGCTTTGTTTAGAGCTAGACAGGATTACTCCATTTACAGTACATTCTATTTTAACATCCTAGGACCTACTGGAGGCCTGGGAAGACTCAAGAGTTCTAGTGACAGATGCTGGAGATCTGTTATCTTTAAATGAAGTGTTTTCAGGCCATTCCAACCTGAATTTGTGTATCCAGGTCTTTTGGTTAAGCTCAGAGGAGATCCAGCTGGTGTTCTGGCAGCACAGATTTCCTCATATTGCCTCCTCCATGTGCTCCAGTGCTGGCTTAGATAGTGCACCTGTAGGATTGAGAGGGAACTTCCCCCATCCCACCCCACCCCACTCTTTTTCTTTCAAGCTTGACCTATCTTGTTCTGCTGGGATTGCCAAAAAAGGCTTAAGTCATGGTAGTGGTATTTTTTAACTTTGTACAACTGACAATAAAACTGAAGCTACTAATTAATTCTATATGCAGCCTGGAACAGTCACTAAATCTTAACATGCTTTGTCCCTTCCAGTTCAGCTCAGTGATTTAAAGCCAAACAGTTCTGTTTCTCAGTACTAATTTCATCATCCCAGAAAAATTGGTTTTCTCCAACTGTGTTACTGGGAAATAATAAAACACTGTGGAAAACCAAGCAAATAAATTTTTTCCCCTTTCAGTTTAAACAGAGTGTTTTGAAAGAGTTAAACCAAAATATAACATAAGAATTTGTTCAACTATCTTGTCACTTCTGTATGTTCGCTCTGGAAATTTCATGGATTTTCTGTTGATCAGCAGCTGCCTAGGCTGAATGAATTATAAATGCACATCTGGAGCCTGAGCTCCTTTCCCTGGTGCTTATGCAGGTTACACAGTCATACTGGTCCCCCATCCCCTCTCCACATCCAAATGCTGTTCACTGTCCTCTATTTTAGTATTGATGGAACATCATCTCCTGAACCTCCTTCTCATAAAATCCAAAAAGGGAAGAAATAATTTAAACCCTCATTGAGTCTTCTCAGCTTCATGCTGAATTTAGGATATTTCACAATAGAAAACTCCAAAATTCAATTAAAATCCATTAAAATAAATCTGTTTAAAAAACCCTAAAAAACCAAAAACAAACAAAAAACCCACAAAAAAAAATCCCACAAAGCAAAACCTTCCTCATGAAAAGCTGTATTGTGTTTCCTAATTTTGATTGTATAAACCAAAACAGATTGACAAAAAAGTTACCTGTAACAGATCCATATGACTGGAGAGAGAATCAGCTCTTGCCCTCAGATTCTAAAGAGAAGCAGAACCAGCACAAGGGAAACTGAGGGAAAAGCCCTGCTGAAATGCAGGCTGCTGACAGGTGCCACTGTGCAGGGACGATGCCCATAACTTCTGGCTGCCATCTCTCAAAGATCTGTCATGTTCCTGATGGACTGGTCAGGCTGATCTGGGTCTGTCTTATGAGCTCAGTGGGGGCATTGGGGGCATGCTCTTTTGTGGGGGCCTCCTCAACGACGTATTTTCACATCCACTGGGCATCTTGAACTCCCAGGAACCTTTTTAAAATCATGAGTATGATCAGAATCCTAGTAGATGCAGATGACTTTTTAAATAGTTAACTACTGTGAATCCCATTTCATGGTGGAGAAATGTCACCCCCTTGCTCTGATGCCTATCAGATGACATGACCCTACACCTCCTTCTGTCATTTGATGCAGTCAGGAAGAACAGGGTCATTCAGAAGGTTGCTTTCCTGGGGCAGAGTCTCCAGCTTTGAAAATAAACATTTCAGCCTTCTCTTGACATTTCGTTTTGATAGTGATTCGAATGCACTTTGGCATTTGTCTAGTAACAGGAGATAATTGCAGCAGGGTGAGACAGCCTCAGAGGACCCTTCTATTACACTTCTGGAGTTCCTGTTGGGATCAGTTGCTGACTCTTGATTTTCTCAGTGATCTGCTATTCTGTGAAGTTTCATGCAGCATAACAGATGCAAACAATCTACATTCACCAAAGACCTCAGTTGGAATAATATTTTATTTTTGCATTTTGTTCTATCCTTAATTTTTTTATGTGAAAGCTTGGGATAAAAAAAAAAAAAAAAAAGAAGGAACAACCAATAATCAAGCTAATATTACGTCTTAATCACCTATTTATTTTATTTCAAATTATATATCCTACTGCTACAATATGAAAGTAAGCTAATTTAAAAAAAACCAACAAAACAAAACAAACACAAAAAAACAACAAAAAAACCCCAAACAAACAAAAAAAACACACCTGGCTGAGTCTATAGTTACTGTATACACTCTTACAGTTCTTTTGTACCATCAAATATAGCCTAGAGACTTTGAACAAAACTCTGCTGTCTGTATTTATCATGCTGTTTGTCAGAATGGAATTCTTATCATGTTGCTACATTTTTAAGGGATAGGTTGCTGGCCTGTTACTCAACTTCTAACCTGTATGCAGCTTTTTTTCCTGTGTTTAGGTCTTTAATCTCTCCAGCTATATGGATTTCCAGGAATTCAAATACTCACCAGTCTAAGTTTTAATGGGTTTCAAAATTTTCCTGCCATTCCAATATATTAAGGAAGTGTCTCCAGGTAAAATGCTGTTTGTGTCATACTGTAATACTTCTTGAAGACTGCAGCACATTCCCTATCCTGTCTTCCTATCACCATATGGTCATGACCAGACCATCGCCTAACACACACTTTCTTCTTCATTTTGTCTCTTTGGAAGTTTGCTCCATAAGAGAATGAGAAGAGAGAAAAGGTCTGAATTCCCTTCAATTTCTGGCTGTTGCTGGGTCAGGTTAAAAAGGCAGATGTGCTGTGTTTAGTTTTTTTGTTCCATGTGAGCAAAGCAAGAGTCCTTAACACCGACACTGAGAGGAAATCCTGGGACCATCCTGATTTTGCTGATATGCTTTAAAAATAAGAAATGGAACAAAAGAATATACATTCTTAAGTAAATGTCTATAATGCTCTATTGACGACATGATCTTTATTAACAGCTTGCTCCCTTGTATAGCACAAGTGTGCAATGTGAGGTAAACATGTTCACAGCTTTGGTAGGTGGGTTGGCACAGGGCTTTTTTGAACCTGTAGGGGTGCAATGATGTGACATATCCAAAGGCTTTGTACTTAAGTTGAGTTTCCATATGGATTTAAAACTTATTCAAACATCTTGAATAAATTGTGAGAGAAGCCTTCCTCAAGATATTTGGCACTTTGGATGCAATTAGAAATCAAACATGAGAAAGACTTACTGAAACTGTTCAAAACTTCAAAAAGCAGTGAACTTCAGAGGTAGTTGTAGGAATGGGGAAGGTTCAAAGGTTACAGGAAATAGAAAAATATTTCTCTGTGTTACCATCCAGTTCAAACCTCTGTACAGCAAATCCTTTCACCACTTTAGCCAGCTTTTTCATCTTATTTCATGCAGAACACTCAGAAGAGTTAGAAAACCAAGTTTTATTCCTTTTTTAATGTCAATATCAGGGTTTGGTATACAGATGAATCAAAAGGTATTTATCTGCCAAGAACTGAGTCCAGACATATAGTTAGGTCCTGATGATATAAACAAGGGTATTGATTTGCAGGCATTCAATTTTAAAATAAGTTCATTAGAAATTCATCTATATCCAAGTATTCTGAACTTGCAGCAGACTTCTATTTTTCTCACCATCAAGCCTCAAATCAGCACTCTATCTTTGGGGTAGTATGGATGTGGATTTAAACTCTCAAGCCCATTCCTGGAGTTAAATTTAATGTGCAAGTCTATCCACATTGAACTGAATGATCTCACACTGGGGCAGATCAAAGGTAATTGTACTGAAGTCAGTGGAACTGACACCAACCTCGTAACTTCTGTACCCATTGAATTTAACTTACTTCAGTGAAGTTGATTTTGATATGCACTGATTGAATGAGTTCAGAGTTAGACTTTCTATTTTCCTTTTGCCTTTTGTAAGAATCCCAATACAGCTAGGCAAAAGTAGAATGAGATTTTTTCCTGCTAAAAGGGATGGTTAAATTTCTTTAAAATAAACACATGAAAAGTTTTTTATTGTCTCCATATAGAAATGCATGCTGCTTGCTAAGAGAGTGGAGAAATATTTTGCAGCATTAAATAATTTTTTACAGTTCAGTCATCTGGAAGATTTCCATATGTCATATTTACACTCACTTCCTCTTTAATGCAATACAAATTTTTTTTACATGCATTGACCTTGAGAGAAAATAATATATGGAGAAGTCTATGTAGCTATTTTGTTTAATGAAATGGTGTTCTTTTGTTTTACAAAAGAATTTCAATGGTGAGAGTGCAACACCCTGAAACATGGCAGTGTCTCACTAAATCAGCTTTTTTCCATTTTCAATGCCCAGATCAAGCTGTGAAATAGCCCAAGAAAATGAAAAGGTTTCGAGTGTTCCATCCAAGTCAAAGATTTGTCAAATTCATTAATCACAATGAATGAACATAAAGTTATAGAATCGTAGAATTGTTTAGGTGATAAAAGACCTTCTACATCAGTGAGTTCAACAGTTAACCCAACACTGCCAAATCCACCACTAAGCCATTTCCCAAAGTTCCACATCTATGCATCTTTTAAATCATTCTGGGGATGGTGACTCCCCCACTTCCCTGGGCCACCTGTTCCAATGTCTGACACCCATTTTCGTTAAGAAGTTTTTTCCAATATCCAATCTAAACCTTCCATGATGCAACTTGAGGCCATTTTGTCTCATCCTGTCACTTGTTACCTGGGAGAAGAGACTGACCCTCATTTGGCAACACTCTCCTTCCAGGTGGTTATAGAGAGTGACAGGGTCACCCTGAGCCTCCTTTTCTTCAGGCTAAACATCCCCAGGGCTCCAGACCCTTTTCCTTCTCTGTTGCCCCTCTCTGGACAGGCTTCAGCACCTCAGTGTTTTTCCTGTAGTGAGGGACCCAAATCTGGGCGCAGTATGCAGCCTCATCAGAGCCAAGTAAAATTGTATTTTAATACTTTATATTCAAACTCAAATATCCTGAGGTGTTCTTTTATGGGTTCTGTGATAGCCTTTAAAATGCAACTCACTTAAATTCCGCTTCAGAATTCTTCCTGATTCTCGCTACTATTGTAAGCTTGAATGATAAATGCTGGCTTTCTGAGCAGTCTGAGCATGTTGAGCATTTCTGTAAATGCTGGGTTTCTGGGCATTGTCCTGCCACCTTTGAGAGGGTTTCCCACATTATTAATTTTAGAGCTTTGTTTCAAGCAAAAATCTTCTTCAAACCCATTGTCTTGATTGTGGCTTTGCATCAAAATATTGTTCTGAGCTAAGTCATTAAGCCACTGTCTGTAAACCAGTCTCAGCTGATTGGAAACTTTTGGACGAACAGTTCCTGACCTAAATAAACCTGGCCTCAGTTAAAAGTTTTCAACAAAGTCCAAGGTAATTTGCTACTGAATATTTTGTGTGGTGCTTAAGATTGAATGTCCACCTTCTTAAAAACCAGTTAATCAACATTTATTGTTTGCATAGCTGCACCAGTGAGGATGGGTCACACTGAAGCACAGACACAAACTCTATATATCTAGACATTGCTATCTGCCACCTATGGCAATATCACTGTAGATTAAGAGCAGTCACTTGGCACTGCCTGCTACTGTTGATATGATGTGTCTTTACTCCCTTCCCTATATTCTGCATGCTAGCAGCTAATCAGTCTGACCCTTTGCTGAGTGAGTTGACAACTGCAAGAACCAGATGTTAAGTTCTACAATTTATTTTTCCAGTAGGGTCATTTAGGTCTCTGATTTGTTTCCTAGCTAGCTCTTCTTTAGTCTTTTATCTGCCTTCTTGGCTGATTTCCATCAAAACAATAAAGCATTTATAAGTCTCAGTTTCCGCATAATCATCATCTCTAACTGCAATTCCAAGAAGTCCCCTGTGTAATGATGTGAAGGTTTTATTTTCCATGTGAAAGCTGTGAATGAGGTACAGATTTTGTTATGTCAGATACAATATTCATATCTTGTTTATAACTGCTCAAAAGAACATACTGTGAAGCTTCATTCACAGAATTGACATTTCAAATTTATCAGAACAGGATTTACACTGTGATGTTTGTACAATTACAAAAGTTATCTCTGATGGGTGGAGGAACAAGTTTGTTTTGCATTGAGTGAATCTATCCAAGTCTCCATGGGGAGCAAGGAAAGGACATGAAAACCTGGGATAGCCTTTGCAATCATACTGATAACAAATAGTCACATTGAAAACACTATGGAAGAAAACAAACCAAACACCACACATTTTCCTAGTAAGGGTTATTTTCCTTTGCTTACTTTCATCCAGAAATTAAATAGAACAAACTTTATATATATATACATTTATACATATATATGTATACCCTTTTACAATAGCGTAGTTTTCAAATTCCATACATTTTGGTTTTGCATGAAGAAAAACATGAAAAAAGAAAATATGTCCTGTTATGTCAACTGTTATTAATCAATATTTAACAGATCTATACTTGCACCTTCAAAGTACTGCTTCTTCTTTAGTAGAATTGCTTCCCTCAAAATTTTGATTACAATTCTCTCTCTTTTGTAGCTCTGCTTTGAAGAAGTACCTGGTTCTAACCATCTCTGAAGCTACTTTTTAATCCTTCATACTTATACGTATTTTCAGGAAATACTTTCAGTTTGTTTTCCACTTGAGCTTGAAATTGCTGTTTGTCTACTGCAGAATTTTGACGGTGTCTAGAATTCGAGTGAGGGTTTGGTTGGGTGTTATGAAAGATTTTTTCTACACACCTCATTTTTGACTAAATGCTTCAAGTGAATGAAACATCCTATAGGTTACGTACAAGGAGACCCAAGACATGGCATGTTTGGCATAGGTTTCTGTACAGGAATACGGTGGTACTATTCTAATGTACAAACAGTACTCAAAAATACATTAGTTGTTCCTCCAGCCAAGCAGACATTGAATGAATTCAGTAGTTCAGTTGCAAATCCTGGCTCAGAAAGTCCATGAACTCCCAGCTGCCAGCAGCAAACAGGGTGTATTACTGAAGAAACTTGTTAACACCTCACCTCTTTATAAAACTCTTCCACTTGGCTCTATGTTTCTGGTTGCTGTCAGAGATGAGTCACTGGAGAGAGGGTCTTTTGGTCTGAATCACTCCAGTTGGAGTGATCTTGAGCTTTTTTGTTGGGAATGTTACTCTGTTAGCATTATTGACCTTCATTTGCATTGCTAGGTTGACATGTTCTGAACTGGGAACAGCACACAAACCAAAATCATCCACTCACAACAATGTCTAAAATCAGTGGTTGTGCCACCTGCAAGCAGTCAAGGGTGCAGACATTGTTGTACAAAGCTTAGAAGACATTGACTACTCCAAATAAACAAAATCCAAGGAACTGAATTCTTCTCCCATTAATCATGATAAGTGGAGTTTCTTCTCCATACGATTTGAGGACTTAGGTACCACGTCACTTGCATAAACACTGAACCATGGAACCATAGAATAGATTTATTCAGTGGTGCTGCTAGTGACATGCAGCACCATTTTGTCTCAAAGACATTTTCATGTCACAGGGTGCATCTCTTCTATGACTAACCCCTTTATTGACACAGATTCATGTGCATCATGGTTTTTCAGGCCTTGTTAGAGGTTGTTATTTTTCCACGTTCATGACTACTGTGAGACATGACACTGTTACAGCAGTGTTGTTGATACTGCTGATTAATATCTCTCCTTTCTCTAGTGATGACAAGATTAAAAGAATTTGTAGGGGAGAAAGCAAATAACAGTGATCAAAACTTTTACTAATGAGTACAGAATTCAGAATTACAAGTACAGCTCCCTGATAATGAAATACAGAAAACAAACACAAGAAAGACTCAGAATGTTTCTAGCACAATTCTGGTAGTGTTTTGTCAAGGGTTTAGTATTTATGAAAATTCACACACTAGTATTTGTCTCACTCTGGAGTGCCAACTCTGACTGTTGGAGGGAACCTCCAATGGTATCAGCCAGGTGATCAGGCATTCAAAACTCAGTTTGAATTATCCCCAGCAGGTTATTCTTCTCTGTTGTGTTTGGGCAGGTTGACTTCCCAAGAATTGATTCCTTAAGATTCAAACCATTATTAGTCTCTATTTTTCTATGTTCCTTCCCTCTGCATAAAAAATTAGTTGCTCTTTTTAAAACATTTGGGTTGTTCTAAGATCATACCATTTCACATGAGATGGATGATATGTACAAACTTTATATGACTTTTCTTACTGTGTAGATCTGAAACACTTCTTTTAAAGATGCCAGTACCTTAGGACTATAACAGAAAGAAAGTGGCTTCACCTGCATTGTCCTCTGATGTGCAAGTGTTAAGGCAGCTCCATGATCCTCTGTGCTGCTGTTTGATAGTGCACAGATTATGTTGCTGGGTCAGCATAAGGAGGCAGTATTCCCCTGATGCTTTTCCCCTCCAAGCTGTACTGGAAGCTGCTAAAGCTTGCTTGTATGGATCTGGTTGCATCTCTGCATGGGCCTTTGTTGTCGTATTTTTATGGCTCCACCTGATAAGACATTCCAAACTGAAACTGAGACATTCAAACCTCAGTCTGGATTTTACCCAGCAGGCAATTTTACTCTGCAGCCAGTTCAATATGCCTAAATATGTCTAAACTTTGAAGTTTAGACCATACATTGACTTTACTCTAGGTTCTTTGATATCAGAAATAGAACATCATCAATTATTCTTTAAAATTTCTTACTTTTTTTAAATTCAGTCACCAAGGTCAAATCCAATGCAAGTTTTACTCTAACTGAAGAAGCCATCAGGGAACTTACTTCTTTGATTTTGTTGTGTAACAAATCATCAGAGAAGCCTTGAACACTAAGCAGATTTCCATAGCCAGAGAAATGTGCTTGTAGTAGCTAATAGTGAAGTACTATGGAGAAATTATTAGTATACAACATAACTTTATACCAATAGACACATGACTTACTCATTTTTTTTACTAAAACATTTTATTTAGCAAATAAATAATTTGACTAAAGTGTTAAAGGGTGACCCATACAAACCCTGATTTCAGGGGAAGAAGGTCTTGAATTCCCTGAGAAGATCAATCTCTTAGTTCAATAAAGTTTCTGAAAAGAAAATCTTGCAAATGCTTCACTAACAATATATATAAGTAGTATTATGCAGTATCAGCAAATATATAAATCTCAGTATTACCATTACATCAATCTTATTTTTATCTAGAATATTTTGTGTGTTTTTGTAAAACTTAACAAAAGGAAATCATGATTGAATCTGCGTAGTTTGGCCTTCAAGGTGAGAAGTATTTCCTAAATTCTGCAAAGTAAGAAAGAGACAGAGAGAGCATCTAGTATGGCTTTTGTTTCAGAGAAGCAGCACCTGGTATATTTATAAAGATTATGGTAAGTACTTCTTTATTTGTTTTTAATGGGTTGATTAAACTTTCCAACCCTTTGCTGTCTCAGCAATTGTGTTGGTAACCATGAGCAGGCCTATGACTGATGTTCCTTGTGGACTTCAGAGAGGAAAGAGAAAAGCTTTTCTGTCTCTTTTCACACTATCTTCATGAAGCAGTCCTCAATATGAGTACACCAACTTAAATATGGTGGATATGCATGACTCATACATATGCCCTAGAAAGACTAGGGCAGATTTATTCTTTAATATGTAAATGGACTGACTGCATTTTGAGTTGTAGTCCTCTTTCTTAAGAGAGCTGTTTCTGTCCATTTCCTGAGCTGGGTTATGCAGAAGCATCTGCCTTCTCCTTTTCTGAAGTGGCCTATATGCAAATGGCAATTACTAGTCTGTGTAAAAGTTCCACTTTAAATTACACAAACTACTACTTTCTTCTGCTCTGTGGATGTTGACATATACCTGCTTTATTCTACTTCCTGATTTCCATGGCATTGAGGAAGGATGGAGCAGTGTTCTGTAACTGAGTTCAACTTTTGGGGGTGGGGGTGGAATTTCAAAGAATTACAGTCAAATTCAGCTGTGGAGGCAACAAAACATTTCAAGTGATTTTCCAAACTTCTTAAAAGCACAAACTACTGTAAGTCTGCAAAACAGCCCCAAATCTTGTAAGAAAGTTTTTCTTTTATCCGCAAGACATCCAGTAAGTTTTTGTGTATAAAGAACAGTTACATATAAAGAGATACCATATGACTTCAATTAACGTTGTTTTGCTTTTAGATTAATACAACAAAACAAGGTACAGTGCAAAGTCTCCATGAAAGACCACAATATCCCTATTTCTTTATCTTTAGTGAACTATGCAAGAAAGTGAGTGCCTCTGTCTGTCTTTTCTTTGCGTAAGAAAAATAGTAGAAACAATCCAAAAGCTAAATATTTGTTTTGACTTTGCATCTTAAGTGGGGAGAAATTTCAGTTTACAGCTATCCACCTTTCTGAATTGATGCATTCTACCTCACTTGTAATATATAGTGTAAATCCTAAAAACAGAAAACAAATTAGAATTCTGAAAGTTGTGGCAGCTATTTCTTGTTGCTTGTTGGTGAAGTCATGTTAAGTATGAATGTAGTAATATTCATACCTTTGCCAGAACAGTAGCAAGAGTTTCTATCCTTCATGCTGCCTAAATGGGAGTGTTTACAACCAGAATGTTTTCACTCTGTGCCTTTGCCAGGTGTGCATGTCAGAGGAAGAAAATTACATGAGACTAGTGTTATTTTATGCCCCGAGTATGTCACTTCACATGGCAGATTTTAGAAATCTGTTAACAGAAAGCTAAACTTTTCTTGTTAGAGAGAGAAAACAGCTACAGGAGCCAATTAAAGGATCAAACAGCTTTGTTAAAATGTTACCAGACACTTCACAAAGTGCACTAGAACTTCATTTTCAAGAGGACGTGAAGAGTTGTTATTTGAAACGCCTACTAAACCACCAAAAGCTTCTAGTCCTGTTATGATGTTCTTCCTAATTAAAGTTTACAATCCATTGGGGTATAATCTGCATTATTTATGAACAGTAAGATGTGATTGATAGCCACAGCGGTAATCATTTAGGTAGAGAGCTGTTTTGTTTGAATCAATAGGAACCACAAAGAAAATACAACTTCTTTTTAAGGGATTGAAGGATTGTACATTTATTACAGACCATTGCTCTTTTGTTCTATTTTTCATTTTATAAAGAACTGCAGTACTCTAAGAGAACAAAATAATAGCTTTGAATTTTAATGTCCAGTTTTGACAATGCAAATAATATACAACCTTTACTGATCAGAAATTACCATAATATTCTAGAATAATTATCATGTCTGGAAAGAATTTCTACTTGTTTATCTTCCTTTATCCACTATGCTCTGGTGAATGACAGACTGCAGAAGAACATAACATCTTTTTTAAGAGCAGCTTCCATGAGCAGAAGAAACAGTCAAGGCTTTGGGCATGTGTTTGGGTTTTGACTTATTGAAAGGGTTATGTCCATAAGGGATTTGATCTCTAGCCCACTGAAGGACATTTTTTTAAACCTAAGTAATGATTGAGAACTGGATCAGCCCTGCAACAATCTAAATTAAATACCATATTTTTGAAAAAAAAATATTGTTCTTGCTTGCTAGGTTCCTATTAGAAGGCAATCTGAATTTGCCTTTGTAATCTGTTTTACCATCTCAGATTCTTCCATTTATCACTGTGTATTTAAACTTGAAAACATAGTCATTTTAGTCAGTAACAGCGCAAGTTATTTGTTTTCTTTTGTTATTTTCATATGCCTCCCCTGACTCTAAACTTTTTCATAGTTTAAAATTCATAGCTGAAGTTACAAAGCTTCTTTTATCCACTTACTCAATTGCCCTGATATTGGAGTACCCATTAAAAGCAATAAAAGTAAAAGAGCAGACCTTGAGACTTTATCTTGACTATCCTCATGTCTATATTTTCCCTAGCTATGAGCCCATAAATCTCCTAAATACACTTTAAAAATTATAGCTTATCGTATTCAGCTGCACACACTGAGCTCAATAGGACCAAGTTCTTACTAAAATAAGCAGGAGGAGTTTGCACTATAACTAACTATGCACACCTAAAAATCTTCAAAACTACTTCAAATCTAATGACTCATCCATGTTCTTAAGAATAGCTGTTGCATAAGAAAATTACATAAATTTTCCAAAAATGTAGCAAAACGCATTTTTTTCATGTTTGTTGTGAAGCTCTTCTTGTCAGTCTATGAATTTGTATAATGCAAAGCAAAGCTGTCGCTACTTGTTTTTTATTTTCTGTCAGTGTGAAAAAAAGGCATCATTTGTGAACTTATTTCTACATCTGTATAAAAGGAAGAATATGCCATTTAAGTCCTGGCAGACATGTGACTGACATGGCATTTGGAGATGAGTCCATTTTTATTTTCTTCTGTTTTGATTTCAACTGTCCTTCCATAAAATAAGAAAGTAGGAAATAGATTTAGTGATCATAATGAGAGCTCAGACACCTATCTTGCATGTAAATGCCTGTATTTAAACATCTAAATACCAGTAGGTACATACAATCTGCATTTGAATTACTCTCTTGCATTCACAAATCTTGATTATAACATCAGTGTTACTTAAAAGGATAAACTGCTTAAGTGCAGAGAGGGCAAATATACACCCTGGCAGAAATTTTTGGCATGATCTTTCTCAAAACTAATCCTACATATTAAAAGCAATTTCTCTCATTGTATTCCAAGCAGAAAGAGCAATGGGACTGCTGCTATGGCAAACAGTCTGTGAGTGATCATAACAGACTGTCTGAGATACCATAGCTTTATTAATTGGTTTAGGACAGTATGGGTAAGGTAGTTAGGAATGCAGAAAGTTAGTCAATATTATTATAAAGGCAGCATTGGAATGTGGTTTAAAGCCAGTTTCTACCGAGAACTAAGTGCCACTTTGGCCTTCAACCTTCCCAGAAAAATAATTAAGCCTAAAATAATTGCATTTTCTTGCATGGCAAATAGTAACTATCATTCTGTCAGTCATGCTATGCTGTTTATTCTCCTGTGGAAATGCCATATTGCTGACCCACCTTCTGTTTTCTGTCTACTGCTTGACATAATTCAGACTTGCAAATTGAAATCCTACTGACATTCTTTGAAGATAAAATGAAATCCTTACAACATGAGTTTCTGAATAAATTTGCCCTCATATCTCAGACCAAACATAGCTGGAGTTAAAAAGAAAACACTAATAGGCTACCGTCAGAAAATGTGCATCAAAAGTATAAGGAGCTTTGAAAACTATGGCAAAAACTGCCTTGGATGTGATATATTTGGGCAGAAAGGCCTTTGGGTTTACATTTTATACCTTCAAGATATTCAATCACATCGAACAAAGATATACTTAATCCAGAGTACTCTTTCCTTTTAGTTACATATGAATTAATTCATGGGGCTTCTTTGTTCTTCAATAGATGTGTCTTCTGCAGTTCTATGGGGTTGTGCCCTTCTCATGAAAGTGCCAAGACAGTCGCCCTTTGAAAGTCTGGAAAAGAATACAAAACCCAAAAAATGGTAATTTCAACTAATAATTATTGTTTCTGAATGAAATGTTCTCTTTTATAGTATAAAACCCCATTATTAAGTTGAAATAAAGAAAGAGAAGGAAGACTGTTTTGCCAAGTAAAGATCAACATTTACTATTTTGAAAACAGATTACTGAGAAGCGTGCATTCCTTCCTAAGTTCTTATTATATAATTCTTCTTCTCTGTGTGCTTTAGAAAAGATAACCTCAAATGCTGGCCAGATCTTGTGACTGGAATACTTGTGTCACCAATTATTTTTAAGAATTTACTTTGGGATCTTTAATGTTAACATGATATAGAAACATTTCAGTGTCTGGGGAAACTTGAAATCACCATGGAATTAATTAAGAATGAAAATACTAAAATAAATCATAAAGAAAAAGAAAGAATTAAGCTAGTGTATTCCTGGGCCAGCTAGGAAGTACATAAATTTTCTTTCTGTAACCAGAAGAATAGAGCTGATCTATCCATTTATTAGGGTATGTGCTCTAAGCAAACAATTATTACAAACACAAGAGGCAATATTCTTCTGATTTAGACCAATCTAATCCCACAGAGCTCTGATGAATTCATTCCATAAGGACAGTTTTATGCTCCTTAGCAAGTTGCAGTCCTCACATAGACCAAACTTACTGATTTGGACTATTACAAATACTATCATCCAAGAGTAGTTCAAAGAAACTTGGCTAAGAGCTATGGGATCCAAGAGAATTTAGAACTATTTTGAAACATAAGGGATACTGGTTTTGGTTTTGATGAGACATTATCAGTTCAATGCATGCCTCCTAAGAGATTATTATGTGTAAACAGCATGTTCTGCTTTTTCAATTTTTATTCAGGATTGCTGTGGATTTGAAGGGGTGTCAAGGTGGAGAATTTCACCTTGAGACTGAAACACTTCAAGAACTGTGAAGTTAAAACTGGAGTCAAGACTGTTCAGCTCAAGCATTTAAAAAAATCTGCTTGATGATGGGCAGTGCAAATTAGGAGAGCTGGCAGAAAGGCAGAGGCAGACACAGAAACAGTATTATCTGTGCAGAATGTTTGGCAGCGAACCCACACACAGTGCTGCATGCTGTGGATGCTCTAGACGGGAAGGTTCCATGGAGGACCTGAGAATCCACACAAAGTAAAGTGTGGCAGGGATATCTATGAAAAAGACCGAAGGATCAGTTTCTGGTATCTGAGGTAGGATATGTGTCCAAACAGAATCTTCTACTGTGCAGCGAGATACACCCCAGCCAGTTGTACAGGTTTGCTTTAGAGATGATGGAGTGGGTAGTTCTACTGCTGGACCCACATGCAGGAGGATGACCATGAAGGTTAGACAGCCAGCTCTCCTAAGTTCCTGTTTTTGTCTGTTGGATAAGAAGGGAATCCAGACAGACAGCTCAGATTGCAGTGCTTTCACTGAAGACTCCCAAAATTTGATGTGGTGAAATTTACTTAGTGTGGGATTAAGCTGGGATGGTATTTCAGAGGGACTTCAAATGATGTTCAGGTCATAACATGGGAAACACTGGAAGTGTCAAGTGTCTGTCTCTGTATGCCAGGCAACAAATGCAAAACAGTTCAGATTTTGTGGAAAAGAGAAATTAAATGGTTTTCTGAAGGAATATTTACATTTAATTTTTCTTAATTGACTATATATGTCTCAAATTCTCTAGAAAGAGAAAAATAAAAGACATTGTCACTGGGCAGTTGGTGGGCAGTCTGTGTGGTGTTCTCCCTTGTATCTTCTGGCACACTGGTCAGTCTGTGATCTGGTGCAGGTTGATGCAACCCCCTTAAGTTTAGGAAGGTGCACATTTTTATACCTGATCTGAATATGAGCTTCTATGCCACACTTTTTTGCTTTTAGTTGCTGGAGATTGAAAGGGATGAATGATTACATGCAGTCACTGTTCCTATGGTCACTATCTCCTTAACACTCATGGTCATAGCACATTGGCTCATTTTCTTCTCTAATTCAGGAGAAAATACCTCTTGCTTCTGGTGTGATGCTATAAAAATGCAACATAAATGTTCTGTTAACTTCTTTAACATTCAATACAAAAGCCTTTTCCTCTGCTTCATAGCTTACTTCTGAAACACGCTGACTGCCTGGGTTTTTTGGTCTATGGCTACTTGGCGCCTAAGGCACGTGCATCTTCCTACCTGGCTGTTGGTGCTCTGGCTAGATATACAGTGATCCCACAGAATAAGTACAGCCTTTTCTTTTATCTGTGTCTCTCACCCATGAGAAACTTTTGCATCTTTTTAAAAGATTAAACTCAGACTAGTAATCATTCCGTGCAGTCCTCATTGCTCTTCCAGTGGGAAAATTAGTCACCTCCACACTCTGCAGTTACTGCGAACAGTAATTAACTGTCAGACCAAATTAAAAAAAGGAGTAAATATTTGTGTTTGTTTGTTTTGGCCATGCCACTGCTGGAATATTTCTCTAATCCTTGCAGAGTTTCCCTCACCACAGAAACTCATTGCTTCAGATACACTGGGCAACATGCATCAACTCCCACAGTTCAGTGTAGATTTACATTTCGAAACTATTATTGTTTCAACAGTTTCTGTCAGATGTCCATATACAAGAAACTTTACATAGACAGTGTTGATAAATAATCTGGAAATTGTATTCATAAACTTATTTAGACTATACATTTGTATGGTGTTTGGGTTAATATTTCTCTTGAACACAGTCATTCCTGATAAACCAAAATTTCTACAAATACATTAGATATTCACAGAGTGCTCACAAAAGTGAGGATGAACAGCTTATATGTTCTTGTAGCACAGTATTGCTTGGTCTTTGTAACTCACAAATTAATTATAAATTAGGGATGACAAGTTACAAAAAAGCAGGTTCAATATTAGAGTGTGCTATCTAGAAAAGCCTGCAATATCGGAATTGCTTTCCTGAAAAAGATCAAGAAAAAAAATATGTAGTTTTTAAATATAGAAAATAAATACTATGTCTTTCCCTGTGGTAGCACAGCTACACTTCTACAGACTACAGAGATTCCCAAGTTACATTAAAATTAAGCAATTCAGACTGCACAGTCCAGATTTCACAGTGTGAAATTTCATAGACTTTGCTCTTTAGAGCTGACAGTTCTCATTAGACAATTCAAAGCATCCTCATAAGTATTAATTTTTCCCAACACTCTCAAAGTGCAGACAACTTGATCCCACTGAACACATACTGACTTCAGGAGAAAGGTTTTGGGACTTAATCCTGTAGGAAGAGGAGAACAAAGCAGGGACTTTTGCATAAGTAATATAAAATATTATTTTTTAAAATATTTTAATATAATATAATGTCTTTTGATATATGGGGAAAAAGTTGTTCACAAAACCTTAATGAACATTTATTAAAAAATAGTGTATTTGTGTCTGTCTATGAAGAAAATGCCTGCCTTGGACAAGGACAGAAAGGAGATTATCTGCAAATTAAAGTAGTATCTCTCATTAGACTAGCCAAGGTACCTGGATAAAAAAAGCAGCCAAGGTTTTGGGCACAGAAGTAATTTTTCTGGTTTTGGCAAGAAATATGAATGCTTGTATTTGTAATTATTTTAATTCTCATTTTTGTGATGCGGGACTTCATCTTCCATTTATATCCAGTCAGCAAATCTTATGCTTATGAAGACATAAGCAACATGAAACACTTTGACACCCTCCATTTCCTTCATCTGAAGCACTAGCATTATCCAAAATAACTGGGCTGTCCAGCCGAGGAAGGAGACACAAGGAGTGCTTTTGCAAGCCCTCCTGCATTTCTGTGAAGGACCCCAAGGTGTGAAAGCAGGAGAGGAAGGGAAGGAGGGCCTGCAGTGGACATTGCTGGTAACAGCCAGCATTGAGCAAGATCCAGCTCTGTAAATGTGATGAACACAAGAGAGATACAAAGAGGTGAGGGCAAAAATGCATTTGTGCCAATAGAGAGAAACAAAAATCACTTGGTGCAACTTGTGTTGAGACTGGGGTTATAGCTTGTGTGCCAAAGAAACATGTGCATTCTCACATGCTTTTTGTACTCATTTGAGATACAGGGTGACTGCACTTAAAAACAAGTACACAATGTACCCTGCATGTTGTCCTTTCCATTAGACAAATGTTTGTGTTCTCCTCAAAGGACCCAGTTTTAGTCTGTAATTGCAGATTCTTCCATAACATTAAGATCTTGATTAATGTGTTTACTGGGAGATTTTCATTAACTTGGAATTTGGAAATTCAGTTGTTCTCTGGCATATCCTTCATTCTTATCAAATTTCTATTTTTAGAATGGCTGAATAGTGTATTACTATGATTATTTATCTTCCAGGATTCTTGGGAGGAAGGGCAACAGTAATGTCCCGTTCTAGAAAAAGGGAAACTGAGACCACAGACCATTGGTTAGATTTCCTGCATTGTATCTTTTGACTTCATGCTCATGCAGCTGTTTTATTCTTGTTAGTAAGACCCCCTTCTCCCTGCTGAAGGGCAAAACTCGTGCTATCTTTTCTATGGAACTCCTTAATGGAGTCCTACTTACAGTCTGTTCTGTCTTCCAGCTGTTTTGCCACATATGAGCTCCAGAAACAGGTTCTGGAGCTCTTACATTTCAATCAGCCAGGACAACTAATAAGGACAGGTTGTTCTCTCTCCTTAGGCTGACAGAAACACGGTGTTCTTACTTTTTTCCTTCTGTTTTTTCTCATTAGCAGCACTCTTTCCCAGACAAGCACAAAAGGTAGTATATTTTTTGGCTTTTCTTTGATAATTTTATTATTGCACTTCACCACAAGAATCCATCTTAACCAATTTTTTTTCAAACAATCTGAGTACAGGAACCTCTCTGACTACCTGGACGTGCAGAAACTGTCTCAACAATAGAAAAGACACTATATAAAATAGCTTCCTAGATTTCTTGCAGAAATATCAGTTCAGATTGGTGATTCTCAGCAGTTGTTACTGCAGCGGCAGCAGAAACAGCAACAATGACAACAAAGCAGGCAAAGGAAAAGCAGTTTTACCTCAGTGTGGCACTTCAGGAACCTGCTCCCTTGCTGTTTTTGATGCTGGTCCCATAATCTCCTCAGTCAACATTCAGGTTTCCATTCAATGCGTGTACTTAGATGGCCAGTAAATACCTGCTGTTTTTCTAGTGCAATGACATAAATTAAAAAACTATTTGTCAGACTTGTACACAGTGATTTCAAATATTTCTGCTTTATTTTAAAATGAACTACAAGTGATCTGAGTGAAATGGATGTTCAACTTGCTTCCCTTCCCACGCTGCTGTCCACATGTAGAGCTGAGGCTAAGGCCTGGAGATATCCAGCATTCTGAGACACAGTAACTGATACTTAGGTCCTTTCATGCACATATTTGATGCTGAAAGTTTAGTTTTTCTCACTTGTTTTTTACTTTCTCAAGCAGACTGATTTTCACATATAGAAATAGCAGACATTTTGGCCAAGCAGAACAAACAGAGTAAATGTTTTAACTAATAACCTTCTGTGCCCTATTAGTATTTGGGATACATCAGCTAACATACTTAGATAGAAAGTTGAGTTCTTTGTCTACTCTGTTTGGTTTAGATTTACTCACTGACCATAATTTTTATGAGTTTAAGAAGAGAACATTTCAAAGGAAGAGCACTGAGATTAGCCATCATCGTCAAAGAGATAGATAAATATTTGCTGAATATGGATATCTGATATGCAAAACTGATATTAATACAACATCAAGATGCAATGTATTAAGTATACAAGAACATAAAGTCAGAAAGCACAAGAAACAGTGTAAAAAATACAGGTCCTCTTTTATTTTCTTTAGCCTGTATTTCTCTATCCTCTCCTAATCCACAGGTGAGTCTGTGCTTGGCTTTATTCCACATGGTCCCATGCCTTGAAGCATGTCTTTATTCTGGATAATCCCATACAAATTCCCACACAAAATCTACAAGATTATTACACTCATTCTTAAGTCATCTCCTCCCTTACCTTTAGCCATAATAGCTGCAGAAATCAACAGAAAGCTGGTAGCTGAGTAAACACTATCAAAACAAACCACTACTGCTGCAAGTGGATGTTAGAAGGATCAGAAAAAGCTCACCAAGCAACTCTTTCCTGTGTGTATGTGTGGGTCTGAATGCAGTTCCCCCAGACTCCCGTCATTTGTTATGGCTCTTTCACACCCTAATTATAACCAACTCCTTAACTTCTCCTCCTGGGGCAGGGAAAATACCTGCCTGTGTTGGTAACGGTGTGTTGATACTGTGCCCTGTTTTATTTCTCCCCTTCTAATGGGAACTAAAGGCACAAAGGTATTTCCTTTACCCAATTCTATGCCAGTGCTAACTTGACTCTGAATCGGTTGTAGTTTGTTACTAGCAAACAAATATCAAAACTAAAGGCTAACATAAAACAAGGAAAGCATCTGGATTCCACTGGCACAAATGCACACTTTGATTATGGAATACTGCAAATCAGATCTGCCTTAGGTTACTGGAGGACAAGGTGCACTGATCTCGAGATAAATTAGCTCTACCGAGCTGTGCTCCCTGCAGCTGCAGTGCTGGTGCTGTTTCTACACTATACTACAAACAAGCAGAAACTTACCTTAGGGACAGAAGGGGTTATCTAATCAGATCTCCCAAAAAGCAGAAATCATAGAATTGCAGAGTAATTTATGTTCTAAGGCTGGAAGAAACCTCAGGAGGTCATCTTATGCAACCCCCTGTTCAAAACAGGACCAGTTTAGATTAAGTTGCACAGAGCCTCATGGACTAATTTCCATGTCAGTGGAAATTAATTGACTTTAAAAAAATCCAGGAATTGAGAAACCACTATGAATCCACTACTCTTTCTGTAACCAGTTGCCACATGAGTTGTTGTTGTTTCTGTTGGTTGTTGCTTATATTTTCCCCAAGGGCTCATTTTTAGTCTGTAATTGACTAGCTTTAGCTTCCTCTCTTTTAACTCTGATTTGTTATTTAGATACTGCCTGATAGTTGCTGTCATCATGTAACTTTTTTGAACCAGATTTAGCTTCATGAATTTGTCACTGTGTTATGTTTTTCATGTTTCAGTTGCTTTTGCAACTCTGCTCTGAGCTCTCTCTGAATTATCAACACATAGATAAAAAGAACAACTGTCCAGTCTCTGTCAAGAGAGCTGGACAGAATATTCATAATCACAGCAGCAAATACAGAGCTAATGTATACCTTTGCTATCTACATTCAATATCCCCCTTTTTATTTATCTAAGGATTATAATAGCACATTTGGAAACAGCATTTTGATGCTAGTTCATATCCAAGTTAGCTGTCTGCCATGAACCCAAATTTACTCTTCTCCAGGAAAGCCTCTATATCTTGTCAGAATGCCTCTAGCTATAGAACTGCCCATCGAGAAAACACTGATCCTGTAGTTCCATGAATTTGTTTGTGACTTTCTTGTGAAATTATTCATTTATACTAAACAGCCCTCTTCACTCATAATTACATTAATTACACATTCTTTGTGACATCTGCAAAATTGATCAGTAGAGATCTGATGTTGTTTCCAGACCACTTATAAAATGGAATTGTTACCTCAGCACCAGGAAAGGGTTTTTCAGGGTCTCACTAAATACCAGATCATTGATGATTCTCTATTTGCATTTTTACTTTAAGAACTGATAAAATCAGCAAAACTGCATTTTACTTTAAGAACCTATTATTTTACTTATTGTGTGCAACATTGGTATTTTAATTTTTCTCTTTCTTCAGTCAAAATACCAGAAGGTACAAATGAAATGTTTTACAAAATTGAACTATATTGCATTGATATTACTTTGGTGGCCAGGCGTAAATGTCAGAGTTGAGGCAATAACCATCTCTCCACTTACTATCAGTATGTGCAGTGTGAACTTTCATTTGAAAACCTGTGATTAGAAGAGCATTTGTCCCTGGGAATTTTTCAGTTGCTCAGGCTTGCAGCCTCTATAATGACATGTATGATTATTGTCCAATTTTGAATTTCTAGATTGACTGCTCTCTTGCACAAATATTAAACCCAGGAAAATTTTGTTCAACACTGTGGTATTTCACTGCTTATAAAGAAGAAGAGAAGATTAATTTGTTTTTATTATTTTTAATTTTTTTTTTGAGTGTGTGTGTGTGCTTGCTTGTTGTTTTTCTTAAAGGTTTATCTTAAGTGACGGAAGGGAAATATTTACAATCACATTGGAACAATGGCCTGGAACTAAGGAAGGGAAAGTTTAGGTTAGGCTGTAGTAAGAAGTCCTTAACTCAAATAGCCCTGGACTCCTAAAGAAGTTTTTTGAGATAGCCTCATGGGAGATTTCCAGTAACTTTGTAGGTGAAACACTCTGGAGAAACACTCTATAAAAAACTCAGTCTCGTAGAAGAGGAATACTAGGCAATCATTGCCTTTCATATAACCTTTCCTTCTCTACAACTTTATTAATGAGACAAAAAGATATTTAAAATTGAAGCAAATTTTAGAACACAGCATACCTAAGAAAAGATCCGTCCACCACACTACACACCCTGTTGAGAATGACAGCTCAGTGAAAAAATCCAGGTCCAGTTTTATGTTAGTTATGTTTACAGTCGAACAGGAACATTCAGGTGATGAATTCTTGAAAGTCTAACCCATGCAGAAAATTCCCACAAGAGTGTCTTAAGGATACACTGGCCTTTAGACCTGCCAGCACATGAAATATTAAACAAAAGGATAGGGGGAAATAAAGGTGAGACATTTCATGATTTTTTGAAAGAGATGAGGCATTACCAGAGAAATCACAAGTTCCTAACTTTACTCTTACCAATTCTCTGCTAAACACAAACTATCTGAGTAAGAAAACATTTGATTCACTTTATTACTTAATTCTATTAACTTATTCAAAGAAATAAAAGAAGTTTATTTAACAAACTAAGTTTCCTATTAAATCCAAATTTAAACATGCTCTGTAGCATGAAAATTTTCTTAGTTGTACCATATAAAATAAGCTAGGAGCTCAATAACTTTTGTTCTGAAGCGAGTCCATTTTATGCAGTGAAAATGCTGCAGATTTACACTTGATTTGCACAGAAAAGTGTTCAGTCTGTTGTTATTAATGATATCTGAAGTTACCAATTTCTGTATTATGAGCATTCATTTCTTCTTTCTTGCCACATTCATATTTAACAATTGCAGTCCTCTGCCAGAGGATCATCCATCTGAGCTGAAGGGGAAAAAAATAGATCAGAAAGCTTTTAGATATTAATTACTTTCTGATTTTAGAAGTGTAAGAGTAATGATTTTTGGCCTGCTTTAAGTAGGATCCACTACTAGCAGTGCCCAAAGTACTTGTTTCCTGAAGCTGCACTGTCTCCTGTGACTATGACATATGTCTAGGATTGAAGGAAGAGTAAAACTTGTCCCCCTAGTGTACTGTTGTTGTAAAATATTTAGGTTTCTAACCTACTGAAGTCTGTCTATGGGTTCATTGTTACCTCTACTTTATTCTCTGCATGTTTTTACTGTACTGAGTATAACTCTTGCTGAAGGACACTTCTCTTGGGCATTTTAATTAGGACTATAGACTTCTGGGATGGAAAAGATTTAGCCTGATAATACAATAATTCTTTCAGAATGCAAGATAAGAACTAAATAATATTTTACTCCTGTTTATCACACCTTATAAGAACTATCTTGGTATTTATGCATGTTATTAACATCTGTATTTTTGTTACAAAATTTGATTTTAAATCTGTGTATATCCATCAGTTTTTGTTATATATTTTTGGATAACATTTCCTTTCCTTGGGAATATCTAGTTTAAAAAAGGTCAGACCAGAGAGGCAATAACTATTGGAAATAGCCATTAGTCAAGATTTTCTTCTGGGATGTGACTCTGAAATAATTTATAGTCAATATAATTCTGGTATTTTTATATTTTTGGACATTTATTGATTAAATTATATAACAAATTATTATGTTGTTCGCAGAGTGTCAAAGACATTTGAGTTGTTTTATGCAACTCATTGAACACAATGCTGCAAAATATTATTGACTCTTGACTGGAGGGTCTCACTAAACCTTGGAGAGACACTGTGAGGAACTTCTAAACCAGTGCTAAATCAGATGCAAATTTGGAAATTATATAGGACACTGAGCAAAAGAAGTTTGCACTAGAATGGCCACATGCAACATTATTGTTCCAGAAAATATTTAGCATTTGTTTGGAATGCAGCCATCGGTATCTGGGAGTCATTTGAGTAGGGCACTGTAGAAGAATTTACACTGAGACAAAGACAATTATGAATCTAAAGGAGGGGCAAAGTTTTTCTTTGCCTTTCTGGGGAAATTTGGTGTTTGGCCTAGGAAGTATCTGCAAAGTGTAATAGAGAATAGTGGTCTGACACGCAGTTTCCTAGTCCTGCCAGTAGCCCCTTCAGACTACCCAGCTGCACCCTGAGCACACCATGGTTCTTAGTCTAAACCTTCAGGAGAGCATTTTTCTCCTGTAAAGTAGGAAGAAGGTTTGCACCTAGGCCATCAGATTGAGGTTGTCAATAGGTCTCTCACAAACCAAGCTGTCCATCTGTAAAGTTTAGGCATAAATAGGTTGAGGAAACATCATCTTCAGGTACATTTTGAAAAAATGTAACTTCGAGTGGGACCAGTCTCTACAGGCTCATCCTCAAAACGCCCTTGGTCTGATCTTCCAGTAGGGATGTTGAAGTTGTTGCTGGTAGATCCCAGAAGGTTGTGGTCATAAGTTAAGCAAGAGCTATTCACAAGTGCATAGAAGGACAAGGATGCTTCTAGAAATGTCTTCTAAAAGTCTGAACTGTCTACTTTACAATCCTCCAGAAGTTGTAGTAAAGTGGGATTTTGCCATTTAGGCATCTAAATCCTGTCACCTGAAGTCCTGCTTTAACCATCTAAACCTTCCTATAGATTTAGCACAATATTTAGCTAAGTACTCCTTAAATGAAAAGAATCTTCAAGAAATCAGCACCATCTACCAAGGAGAAATGGAGCAAGCAAAGGTTTGGTCACTGCTTTTCATTGGAAATATAATTACACCAAAGATACGTCTAAAACAGGAGATGAGAAGAGCTTCTGTAGGGAACAACCACAGGTAAGGATGAGCTTGTGCTTTTGCTGTGATTCCTATTCAATCACAATATACCTTTGGGAAAATGTGCATCTTTTTGTAATGAAGAACCTCCTCTGATTTCCACACACTGAGTTACCATCAGTGTAAATCCTCATTTGCATCAGGATCAGGTGATGGAATTCAAGAAACAGCAGTTTAAAATAAAGAACTTGATGGAGCAGGAGAGATACATGTCTTGCCTAGAAAGGGGATCTGCAGGGACAACTTTGAAAGTAGGTAATTTTCAGCCCTTATTATCTGTTAACTGCCACTGTCATTTCATAGCGGTATTGCTTTATTCAAGCATACCTGATGCCAAATATTAAAATTATCTGAATAAACTGGCCCCTTTTGGGATGTTCTCTGTGCATCTGTAGCACTGGTAACTGCCAAAATCTAGACAGGTATTACTTGATATTATGGCATATAAGGGATTATGTTTCTCTGGGTCACAGTTATAGAAAGATATAAAATCAACAGATGGAAACATGCTAATGCTATTTATGTTTGTTTTCTCAAGATTAATTTATGAAGATTAAAAGGCAATTTATTCCCAGTAACTTATTTGTGGAAATAGGATATTGGCTCTGTTTGTTATATCACAGTGCTAATAACACCAAGGTCACTAAGGGTTTGATCCCCACATCGACCATTCACTTAAGAGTTGGACTCGATTACTCTTGTGTGTCCCTTCCAGCTCAAAATACCCTGTGAAATCCTGTGTAAATACCATGTCCTCCCTGGAAGATTAGTAGATTCAGATTTGGATTTAGACCTTACAGTAATTCACTCTGCCTGCTTGTCTCTGTTAGATTATAAATGGGAATTCTGACCACCTCCAATTCCTGTTAGAATATTTTGCCTAAAAAGTCATTCAAATATGCTTTTATTATGTACTGTTTCCACAAGCAGCATGTTTCCCTAAGCCATCTAAAACTCCAGTCTTCACACACAGAAAATGGGCCATGAAGGCTTTCAGGATAAAAGATGCCTGGTCATTTTCCCCTCAAAGTTCACTCCAATTAGAACAGCTCAGTGTACTGTATGTGTATACAGACTCTGAGCTCCATCTTGGATGTGTTTCAGATGAACTCCCATGGAATCTCAAGCAATCTTTCTGGCAGAAGATTTTCCAATGAAGAATCAAATCCATCATGTAAGGGGAGGACATTTTCAAAATTAAGGCTAAATTTCAGCAAACAAAGCTGTCAGACTTGCCCTCAAGGCTGAGCCTTGGTTTTTCAGCCCAGTGATAGGGGTTGTTTGATTTAGAAGAAACTCTGCATGCCAACTCCTCAGAGATGAATAACTGAATTTTCCTTGCTTGGTGTGTTACCTAACAATCCTTTGCATCAAACAGTGCTGTGCTGTCTGCTCTTATACTATGCCAGATCCTTGGCTGCTATAAATCACTCTTATCAAATTCATCTATTTTTGTCATCTGAGGTACTGAGTCTTCTGACTTATGCTCTCCTCCTATTTAAGGTTAAGAAAATATCTCTCCAAGTTGTACAGCCCAAATTCATGTCTTTGGAAAACTAAGCTGATAAACTCCTCCCATTAGAGCAGCAAGGCAATGGCTGGAAAAGAAAGACAAGCACATATTTTGAAGAACTATTAAATGCAACCTAGAGTACCTGGTTAACAGGCTTTTCTTTTAATTGGCTTCATGAGTATGTGAATAGCAATTTGTTTATACTTCTCAGAGACAAGTAGGGCATATCTAAACAAACATTCAACCTGAGCATGGTATAGATCGCATCAGGAGAGAGTGAGCAACAAACTTCATAGAGAACTCTCCTTCTCAGCTGCTGTTTGTGGCTAAGCTGAAATGAATGCAATGCAGAAGTGTAACACAAAGAGTAACTGTGTGAAAATAGAGAAGCATGTGTGACAGATTGCACATAACCCTGTAAAAAAGACTCAGAGTGAATCTGGTTTTCAATCACCTCCCTGTGAACCTGCTGAACCCACTAGGGTTGCCTGGGGATAAGTGAAATACAAACCTGATCCATTTGGTTTGCTACAGGCTCTGGCAGTCTAAATGTAATTTCAACCAAATCAGAACACCAGCAGTTTATCCTTAACAGGCACAAATGCAAGAGATGACTCAAGGAGAAATGAACCAGCAACACATTTTGGAGCAAAAGGATATGTTTGACGGTTTTTGAATTCCAAACCAGAAAGGAATGCAATTTGCTCCCCATTTTGTAGCAGCTGAGGCCAGTTCCATGTGAAAACAGGATCTGTGAAAGGGACATCCTGCTACTTTAAGCATGTCCTTCTTTTGCCATGGCAATCATTGACATGGTTCTTAAAATGGAAATTTAAGTTTCAGTTTCTTGAGATTCTTTTACTCTTCTGTTGAAGCCAAAGAGCAGCCTTGATGCCTATTCATTGCATATGGAATTCCTTTGACTGGGAAACAGGTTCTTCTCTGAGAGCATCGGGCACAAACACTGGATTGTACCCTTGTACCCCCTGGGCCACCGGTATCTGTGGTCCTGGGACAGAATTGTGGAGGGCTAAGAGGAAGAAGACTAAGGGACCCAAGACAGGGCCCAAGAAATTCTTTCTAACTAGACCTCCCAGCTCCCACACTTCATCTAATAATCAGCAAATACACTTTCACAATCTGATCAAAGCACATTAAAAATTAAGCAATCTGGATCAAGGCTGTTTTTAGACCAAAATGTTTCCTATGGATTTATCAAGAACCACTGCTGAGCTACTTCCAGCTCATGTGCTTTATGCTGCATTTACCTGGTTGAGAGACAAGTACAGGGAAAAATCCTTGTTATTGCTTATCAGATAAGTTAGAGCACTGCTACTGCAGCCATGAAGGTCCTGGGACAAGACAAAAGGCAAGATTTGAAATGCAACTGCTGAGCTTTAAGAACAGAAATGGTTGCTTGAAAGTAACTCAATGGACAGGTTGATCTATTGTTTCAACTGATGGAAAGTGCTGTTCAGCTGGGATTCAGAAATATTTCTCTCTGTTTTCTAGGTGAGGTACAATAATTGCCTTAGTTCTCAGTTTGGAAGGAATTGCTAACTCTTTGGAAGAAGCACATGATGTATGTCGTATCTGATTTTTAGCTCAATCCAGTGGAAATAAATCAGTTCCAAAATGTCAGTGTTGGATCTCCTTCCACATATTTTATTCATAAAATAGAATAAATCCAAAATAGCAATTCCTTGAGAGATAGTATTTTTTCTTTTATTTTTTTTTTTTTTTGAGTGGGAGTTGAGAAAAAGAATTTAAAATTAGTGGAAATGTCCAAGTTTCATGCAGAACTTGAAATACCTCTTACAAAGACTGTAGAAATATACTTATGGCATTTTTTAGAACTTTTTTCCCACTTAGCTCTTTTTCAGATTTTTTTTTTTAATTAACAGGTATTTTACTAGATATGAAATAGAAAGATAGTACCTAACATCACACTCACTTTTGTCACCATAGTCTGTAATTTAAAACCACATATTGATTCTTGCAGAACTCAACAAGGAGTTAAGGCTTAAAGAGAGAAGTTGAAAGATTTTAGAGGATGGCAATCAACTTATTTGGTGCTTTGTACTTGATTTTTAATCTAGAAAAAGGAAAAGCAAATTTCTTGTCCAGGTTTGTTAAAGATACTCATTTAGATGTGGGGTCATCCCTCTGACTTTTGGGTTATCCATAAGGGGCCTAAGTTACCAGCTCATTTGCTCTAGATTCTGCCTATATTTCATGTAGGTAAATGACTTCCAAGGATGACTTTTTCTTAGAGGTATCTAACTAATTTGCAGTGCCTTTCTCTCCATTGATCAGAAAACAGACCAAGGAAAGAGGAGTCTTAGTAGGCAACACAAATAAACTCTTAAAGTTAAGCAGAATTAATCCAGACCTACCGGGCTTTGTTTACCACTGACCCTATTTCCCCACACCTTTTTTCTGTATACACTTCCTGGTTGAAACTCAAATTGGTAATGATACTGGTTTTAGGATTACCAGACTTAAATCTCACTGCCTGTTTATTTAACTGTAGCTTTTGATTTTCTTGGTGTTCCTTTGGGCAGTGACATTTGAACTGTAAGTTCATATTTTCAATAGGATGCTCAAAATTCGTACACACATCTTTGTAAACAAAACCTATGTGTGTAACTCATGTTTCCTAATGCAACCATGTGTATTATAACTTAGATCTGTCCAAGGTACATATGTAAATTTGACTTCCCCTTATAAGCCGTATTAGTAGTACCAACATATTTTTATTGCACAAAAGCTGCAAAGGAGATTTTGAAGTGGATTATGTCCATGTAATAGGCTTAGAAGCACTTCTTTTTTTCCCCAAATGTATGCCTAATTGATATAACAGGCTTCAATAATTCTTCCTGTTTGGTCCAGAAAGATAAAGCATGTGTTAATGGGTGGAACATAAAAAGTAAATCATGGCTCTTTCATTCTGCTCCCTAGTGTCTCATAAAATTTCTGTCATCTGAAGCAAATTACTTCAAAATGTGTTATATTGCTAAAGGTGAACTCTATAAATTAAGTTTTTACAATTCAATTTTTATAAAGAGGGGTCAAAAGAGAGATGTCTGTCCACACCAGTCAGTGGAGTTCTTGTGCTTTATTACATTCCTTCAAAAAGCCACCTCGTTCTGAAGTATTCTGAGGACCTAAACTTTGCCTTAGGTCCCCGCCTGTTTTTCCCCCTCATATTTCCACAAATCTAGCTTTATATTTCAAAGTATTTTAAGGTAAGATTTGCCATTTTCTTGTTCTATGCCTTTTGCACTAAGTTCTAACTGCTTGGTGTTCTGCAGATCTAATCTGCAGCTTTTCATGCCATTGAACAGGAGTATACAATGACCAGGCAGCTCTCTAAACAGAAAGGGAATCCTCTCTAAACAGAGAAGAATTTTCTAAACAGAAAGCTGAAACACAATATCAAGCAAAGATCTATTTTCTCCTAGAATCTTTCTAACCATTAATGGGGAGTAAGTCTTGCCTGGCTTACTCAGAAAATTTCATCAGCCATCTCTATTGCAGGTACTGAACACCTTGCATGTTAAGTTCCATCCTGAGCCCCTGACTTCTGGCCTATTGACCAAATTTAGTCCTCCCAGCTGTGGCTACACAGGCACGTGTCTCAGCTGAGCTGTGGTAGTGGCAGAAACTGTGGTTTACCAAACAGTCCTCCTGCCTTTGTTCCCCACCATACATTTCAAGGGGGAAGCCTCTGGTATCAGGTGACAGACTGGCTCAGTTAACAGGTGCATGTGATAAGGTGACACTCCTTACCTGCCTTTTGGTTTGCACAGAAGGGTTTTGTAGGGAAGCCTGATCCACTCCTGATCACTGGGACTCCCACATCTTCCATATTTGAGTTGGAGAAGAAGGCAAAGGAAAAAGTGCTTACCAGTTTGAATGAAAGCAAATTTTGATGCAATCACAGTCTTTCACTGTGGCTTAATAGATGGAAATCAAATTCTTTCCACCCTTCATTTTCCCCCTACCTGAATATTCAAAACTTTCCACTTATCAGGAGTCTTTTAATCTGAATTTACAGGTCTTGTCTTTTTTTAAGTGAAAATAGAGGGAGGGACATCTGCATGCAAAATCATAAAAATTTAGTAATTTTAGTATCATTCCCACTCTTAAGTATTGGCTGATATTTGGCTAACAGGAGTCTCTCTCCTCCTTTTCTGCATTAGTTTCATACACCTGAGTGACTGACACATTCCACAATGCCAGGAAAGCAGAGCAACTTGATATTCATCATAGCCTCAGATTCCTGTTTATCACTACTCTACACTAGGTCCTTAACAAATAAAAAGGAAAACATCCTGTCTCTGAGAGTTTTGCAACAAAAAAACATCAGGAAGAGTCCAAGAGCAGATGGCAGAGGATGCAGAGTACAAAGAAGGAAATCAGAATACTAGTGGCTTCTCCTGCCATGAGATGTCACAGAAGGTAACATTCGAGGTCAGATTGGACACGGTTCTGAGTAATCTGATCCAGCTGAAGATGCCGCTGCTCATTGCGGGGGGGCTGGGCTAGATGACCCTATATGTCCCTTCCGACTCAAACTGTCCTGTGATTCTGTGCCCCTTGTTTGAGGGGGCACAGACTGGGACACTGCAGTGACACTGGGAAGGAGAAGCAGGGTAAAAAGGTAAGATATGAAGCAAGCAACCCTGTACTGAGCTCAGCTGAGTAAAGCACATTCCTGAGGATCACACAGCAGGAGTTGTGAAAGGCTTTTTAAAGTTCCATGAATTTTTCAGCTGGGTTTTTTTCTAGCGGTGTGACGCACTTTGAAATCAGCTGGAAGCTAAAGCACCTGTCATCAATTGGAACATTTTTTTCGATTGCAAGTGTACAAAACAGAAGGTTTCTTTGTTACAGCAGGGCTCTGTTGAGAAGAGAAAACAAATCAGAGTCAAGGGATGCAGTCCAGTCCAAAGATTCCCATCACTTTGCTCACCATCTGTGTAGTCAAAGATAGCAAAGGTTTCCTTGCCATTGAATAATGCAAACTTGGGGACTTCCTTGACGTCATTGTGGAGGGTGGGTGGTCTATGTGAGAGGGCAGGCAGCTTGCCAGTTATCAAATATGTTAGAGGATCTTCAATGGCAAAGGATGAAAGGTAGTTCACGAAGAACTGCACCAGTCTCTAAGCAAACATGCATGGTTCCTGCATCTTAAAAAACTGTTTTACACAGGTTTACTGCTATTCTAATGAATGAACTCTCACACGCTAAGCTTGCAATCCATAAAAATGTGCAGATAATGTTTTAAACACAAAACAGGAATCCAGAGAATAATAACAAGAATTTCATATAGATAAGTATAAAAAGATCAGTTTCATTTGAGCTTCTTTGAGATATCTAAGCTTCTACAATGATGATGAAAAGGAAATGCTGGAAGAATTGCAGCTGTCTTCCCAATTCCAGGCACAAATTCTGTGAGGAAGAATGATATTTTATAAACCATTTCCTGCCCCTTTTCAGAAACAATGCAAGTACTTGGAAGTTCAATACCTCCCAAGGCCTGAAGTGACCTCTGAGAATGAGTTTAAAAAAAAAATTTTTTCTAAGCTAGTGAGCACCAGGATGAGATTGAATGCAAGAACAACAAATACTATCTAAGACATCTTTTCAGGGTTATCCTGGCTTTATCTGGCATCTGATTCAGCATTTATAGAAGTCAGGGGAAAGGTTTTTCATAATGTGGAAGTTAAAACAGATTCCATTGGGTTCACCTAGTGACAGTCTCCTTTCTTTACTTTGGTACTGCACAGTCCTAAGTCAATCCTCATTCACTCTAACAGTTTCAGAAAATATATCTATCCTTTCTCTTCCTTTAACTGCTTTTATATTTCATCTGAAAAAAATAGGGACATTAGTCAAAAAGGGGACAGAGAGCAAAAGAAGAAATGGTAGGAAGGAAAAAGACAGTATGTTCCCTGCAGTTCAGTCCTTTCCTTCACAAAAGGCACCCCCTGATCAATGAAAAATTGCTGGCAGGAATCTACCATCTTTAGGGTTAACTTGACCAAGTAATTACACTAGTTGTACAGCCTTTGCCCCTGGGGGGAGGTCAAGACTGTGAGCCAGGTTATTCTTACAGAAGAAAGCTTTCAGGTCTGTCCTCCCCAGCCTAATGATGTGTTCAGAAACACCATGAAGTAGCAGCTGTTCCTTGACGAATTTTGTGAAATGGCTCAGAGATTTTATGGGTGTGACTAAATAATGCAATAATAAAGAAGAATCAATTTTTACTTCAGTGTAGAAAATTAGGATGGCTATTTACAGGGTTCATAAACACACATATATAGATATGTCCTGAAAGCAACAAAAGAGGTTACCATGTAGGGATTACAAGGGCATACCAAGGATGATTTCCAAAAACAGTGCAAGTTACTTTCAGCAGCTGGTATCAGCACTAATAACCTGTATATATAAGCAGCAATCCCTGGTCTAAGCTGTTAATTTTGTCCCTGAAAGCTTGTAAGTAGTGATATCCTGGTCATAGTTTTTCACTGCTCGTCTCAGAGTGAAATGAATGTGAATGTCATGGCAATTACTGGACTGTCTCACTGCTCTCAGTGTATGTCAGAGACAATAATTTGCAAATCAGCTTTCAGTTCTGTGATTTGTGACTGCACACAATCTGCCCCTCGATCTCCTCGAGGCCCAAATTTGAGATGTAATAATCCTTTTCACCTTCCCTTCAAATGATTCACATCTTTAAAAGTCAGGTCTTGAGCAGATGGCATTCCTGTCCCATACACCAAGTTTTCTGAAATTACATCATCTCTCTCTAAAATCATGCAATTAAAAACCTAAGGCACAAGTGGATTTTAGAAGGAAGAAGATGTGAAGAGGGATGAAGAAAGAGAAAGGAGCCAAATAATATTCCTTAAATAGTAATAAATAACTCAGCTACTAGCATCTTTACAGGAATGTGACATAGTACAATTCAAGTAACATTTAAAACAGGTTGCAGAGTAGAGATATATGTTTAAAATACAGCTTAGAAATTTACAGTTCAAAGATGTAGAATGATATGTAAATTCCTTTTATTCCTTCAGCCCAACCTTACAGCCGCCTGCTTCAGAAGTAAAAATCTTACTCTTCATCTCTCAGTGGCAATGAATGCCACTGAAAAAGTCATAATTCACCTTGTCCCAGTATTTTTCCTGTCCTGCTAGCTGTTTTTGCTAGCCTCAGTGGAAGACAAAACAGAGGGAAAGGATTTTATGCTCTACCAGAACACAACTAACTTTCCAAAAGCTGTGTCAGACCTGATCTCTCCTGGTATCTCTCCTGATACCACTGCTATATTTATTCTAACAGTAAAGTATAAATAGCAATGAAATAATATTTTATATTTCTGTGGTGCCATTTAGTTTTGATACCAAACACTCTGCAGTTAGACAGTACTTGCAATACCAGTAGCTTAAAATATCGAAAACCATGCATTTGATATTGGCAATACAAAGAGGTCATGTGTTGGATGCAAATAGTCATTTATTCACACTTTGAAACAGCTGGAGTAGCAGGACACCTATTTTCACCAGAATTTGCCAGATGTTATAGTGACTTACTCTGGATAGAAGAGCTAATGATCCTAAAAAAGCTAACAACCAAGTAAAGAAAGATTTTACAGTGGATTTTGCAGGGAAAAAAAAACCCAAACAAACAAAGCTCAAAGCTTTGTGTAGTGTGGGAGCTATGAAATTATGGATGCATGTAGTAGAACAGATGGAAAAAAACCTTACAGTATAAATAACCACCAACAAAAAGAAAAAGATGGAAGGAAAACTACATTATCTCTACTCCACAGTTGGAGGATTAAAGAGATTAAGGATCTTACTCAAACAGCTAAACCCTAGATTTTGGCCTCTGCTTTAGCCACTCAAGAGTCTTGAATGTACAACACTGAAATTGTTCTATTAATGTTCTTGGAGACAAAATTGCCCAGAAATCGGTGGGGGGTTTTTCACATGGAAATTACTAGGTCTGGAGCATTGTACCTTCTGAACTCAGACTGAAGGAGGGTTGTTAAAAAGTTTGTCCTGGGTTGGTCATACAGCAGACCAGTGGAACTGTGGCATCCTGAACTAATGTGCTACACTAATTATGAGCCCTTAGGACAGAGTGCTTGTCTGCTAAATCATGTCGTCTCCAGGGCTGCTATTGGGTCAGAGTAGTGAACAGTACACATAACTAAGAATGCAGTTCACCATTTCATAAAGAATATACAATATATATAAAGGCAAATACTAAACCAAACATATAAAAAAAATGAGTTCGAAAAATTCAGAATGAAACTCAGCAAGTTTTACATACATTAAAAAAAAAAAGAAACAAAGAAAAAAAAAGGTAAAATTTTCAAACAGGTAAACTTTCTATTTCTTATTGCAAGTGTTTTCTGAAAATCTTAGGGAACTTAATCCTGTCAAAAGTACCTGCTTTGCACGTGAAATTGAACACCATGTTGAATGGCAGTATATCTTTAAGTTTCAAGACTTTCTAGAAACCCCCTCACTGCTTTCTGCCTGCACTTCATCATCTCCTTCACATCCCAGAATAACTGGCCCTGCATTGAGCTAAATCTTATAAAGATAACGACTGCAGCAGGCACATTTTCTTCAGCAAATCTGTAAAGATAAGTTATGCTTTTCTGCTGAACAAATACTACAACTCTAAAAGACACCAACAGAAAACAAACAAAGCAAACACAAACAGCAACTCAATGGAATTGAATACAAACCCACCCAAAAAATTCCCTCAGGAACACAACACAAAAAGTAACAGCAAACTACACAAGCAAGTTTGGGAACTTAAAGCAGTCTGGAATGGGGCTCACTAGAGTAAATAAAGCTTCTCTCTCATTCAGAAAAACACTCTTTGCAAATAAAAACCACTTGAATTTATTATCCAGTTTTTCTTGTAGCTGAAAAAGCTTACAAATTATCTAAATATTTGGGGCAGAAAGTGGGAAACAAGGTAGAAAGATAGAATTGCCTTATGGCAAGCGGCCTGGGGCAGGAGGGGAGGAGGGTGCGCCCATGGATTTAATGTGAACTGTGATGAGGGAATGCAGAGCTGACACTTTCTCAGTAGTGGTTTCACTTGACCAGCTGCTAAGAGTGGAGTCACACAGACTTGCCTGTAGAGCCCAGGGCAGGTAAAATAGTAAAGGAGCCATTTAAAGAATAGTCATTTCTCTAGAAAAGCCACAGCAAAATGGGAATAAGTGCACTTGGATGCCCTGTGAGTTGTCTTTTTTAGAACAGCCTTGCACAGTGAAGAAATTTAGCAGAATTCTCAGTGTTTTAATGTACGCTAAGCACATTAATGATATTAATTAAAATCACATATTCTTGTATTAATTCTTATGGGTAACATAGGCTTTAGTAATTCTGTCAAAATTATATTGTGTATTGAAAATTATATCATTTTAAGGCACACTTGAGTGACTTGCAGTCGAGAAGGAAAATGCGAATTCACAGTAAAGTTACAAATACTGAATCCAATTTTAATTTTTACACTCTGCTAAATCTGAAGCTTCTGATTACTCACAAGTCTAATACATCCCATGTCAGGCTCAGTTTTCCACTTGGAAATTCCTAGTGATTTTTCTGAATTGAATAATATTTATCACACAGAATGAAATACTACAAGCTCTTAAATGTATAAACATTGCTTCAGGTTTTTGGTAAGAGCTTAAGTTTCTGAACAACTTCTCATTTCTTGGTAATACATGGTCCATGGTTACTTTATCTATTTCTGCCAAGGAAAAATGAAGGGAAATAAAGAAAACACAAAAATCGGGCTAATTTTTTTTAAGATTAAGTAGCCAGTTACTTTTTCTGTTGTTATTTTCATAGATTATGCATTGCATTAGGGAATCATTCCCTTTGGGGACAGGATGATATATGAATTTCCTGAAATCAAAATATTTGATGTCTCGTAAAATGTTTGTCATGCTTCCACTGTTCTCTGGCATTCACTTACCATGACAGGTAGCTTGGGTAGGTCTTGGGTGAGATGGCTATCCTGTGCCTGTGGATATCTGATAATGGAAGGCCAATACAAGTTTAGTTACAGTAAACCAGCTCTAAACACATATTAAACTGTATGTATGGTTATCTTTGGACACAATTTCAATTTCCCAGCCTTGTATGATATGTGTTATTCTGCAAACTTAAACAAAATGCCACAATATGATAAAAACAATCTTTTATGTGGGTGTATGTGAAGTCCTGATCTCAACCAGTTGCTGGGGAGGCAAAACCAGCATCTCACAACAAAAAGTTCTAGCTAGTTCTCTGTGAGTCCTGCCTTGACAAAGGTTGGACTGAAAATTTATTTCCATTGAAATAACTAGGAGTCTTGCCATTCATACTATGGATCTGTCATCTACCCTGGTTCTTTTTTTGTGATCTTCAACTGTTGGTCTTACAACAAAGCTCAAGATTGGGAATGCAGCTGAAAAGATATGTTTAAAAAGACAAAGCATATTAAATGCTCGTTATTTTTACAATATGTTCATTCTTGAGTAAATGTCATGAGGAAGCATGGACAACACTTTGACTTTTCAAAATACACTTGTAAGAGAACTTAGATAACCAGCATGAGCTTAAACTTGGGTAGCACTCCCTCACAAATACTGGCTGACCTTTCATGACATTTCCATATCATACAGCAATATTTTCAGAGGGAATATGATGTCTATTTTTGAAAGGGGTTAGATTTCCCATTTAGATACTTATATCAACAAGTTGCTCAATATGATGTGCAGCCTCAGGAAAAAAATACTCTTAGATTTTACAGTAGAAACCTAAACCACTTGAATATTGAATACAAAGTTCTTTTGTAGATGAAGCCCTAAAATCCCAATTGAGCTCTTTTTAAAGGATTAGCTCTATTCAACATGTCTTCAACCCTAAACATGTTACACAGAAAGTTTAACTGAGATACAGGTAATAGATATGAAGTCCTGAAACAATTAGTAGTTGTTTATGTCCTGGTCTGGGCAGAATGGCAGAGCCATCACTCAGGTTTCCCAAGCCAACTGATAACACAAGCTTCCCATTACAGTTCTGAGGCTGAAGATACGTCAGCATGGAATCACTGAGGTCACTTCTCTCCTTTGTTATTCTCCTTTTTGGCTCTCTCCTAAATTCAAAATTGTTTTAAAGCTAACAGGATTTACAATCATGTAAATAAAGGATATTATATTAGCTTGCATATCAGATACGCTTGTTTATTCTGTCCAAGGAAGAGCTAGCAATAGCATTTTCATGACATCAGAGGCGAAGCAAAGGAAGCCATTCCAACTAATTAATCTCAGTACTGTTTATAAAGAAATATAGGCCACTGATCTGTGTAATTGTTCTAAGGAGTCACAGTTTGCACAGTATGTTTAAACAACATATGACTATTAAGGGCAACTTTGAGGCCTGAGTTTTAATTCATCAGTGGAAGGTACTTTTCAGACTTTATCAGAAGTGTGAGGTCCACAGCAGTGGGCATACAGAAAATCTACAGGCTTGTCTATTCTTAAATCCCAGGTGATTTTGTGGAAGCAATGACAAGCCTAGTCAAACACTGAGTAATTTACAAACTGCATAGGAAAGAGTTAATGGTAGGCATTAAGAATAAAATTGTTAATATACCAGATTTTCTAATATTCTTAAACTTTGTTCAAGAGACTGTAGAACTTAAATAATAATTCTCAATTATGGTTTTTATTTTCTTCTACCTGATTCTCACCTGAGTATTTGCAACTTCTAATAAGGGATATGTTGAAACTGCAATGCTGTCAGTATACAAACACTGAAAGAGTAACTCTATGGTTAAAAGGTGAGTTAAATGTGGGAATTAAAAGGTGTAACAGTGTTTCATGAACACCAAAGACCAATTCAAAATTCACCTTTTTTTTTTTTTTCTTTTTTTTTTTTTTTTGTGTGTGTGTGTGAGATTGAATTTTATGGTGTTTTAGAGCAGATTATTTAAGTTAAAATTAATTTTACCAGCCTTCAAAGAAATTGAATATATAAGCTTCATTTTGTTTATTTAACAAATATTTTTAGTAGTTCTTCATACCTTATAATAAACCTCATTGAGAACTTTTGGGGAAACTGAGCTATAAACAGAGCAAATTATTAACAGCTCATCCCATTACTATTGCAACCTTTTCTTTACCACCTGTATTTCACCAAATGATCACTGCATCTTTTCTCTGGCTTGCTTTCTGTCAATACATATGAATGAGCGATATTTACATGTGCACTGTGTAGTTAGTAGATAGCTCAACTCATGTTTAACATGTTTTACTGTAGTGTTCATAATGCTACTGAACACAGGACTGAAGTCGGTATAGCCCAGGGCACTGTGGTGTGGGAAGGATGCCTTTGCTCCCTACTGATTTGCATGCTGTTTTGCATGCTGTTTTGCATACTGATTTGCAGTGCTACCGTCCTGTAAGGATGCTTTTCTTCTGAATGTTTGAAAACTCCATGTGTCTCTCACCTTCTGTACCCTATGAACTTCTCCCTCCATGCCCTGTTTCAACTCCCCAAGCCTAAGCTACCTCCAAAGTGATCCATTTTCTTCCCAGCGACTGCAGACCAGGAGCTGAACTCAACCCTCCTTAAGGTCTCCAAGAGTGCCCTTTGGTTTCTGTGGGAATGGTGCCATCATTTTCAGCCTCCTCCTGCTCCATTCTGTAGTCTTGAAATCACTTTCCACCTCCCTCCACCTGACTTCCCTGCCATCTTGGTATCATCAGCCTTCCAAATTCCTTCACCAAAACAGTGGTCACTGCCCTGTGAGAAGAGACGCAGTGTATCTGAGACAGGTGATTTCTTTCACCAGAAACCAGAAAAGAACATACTTCATTTTCATTTCAAAGACATCTTTGATTATTTTTTTTTAACGTAGTGTTTGAAATACACCAAAAATAACTCAGAGAAATAGTGCCTTGCTACTCGGCATCTGCCAGTGTTCAAAATGGTGATGCTCATGACTCCTGACCTCAACCAGGCCCATTTTGTTGGCTTCTAAACCACTGGCAGAAAGGGGAAGCAAGCAGGCATTTTGTGTATAGGATGATTGGAGGCATCAAAAGCTTTCCCTTAGGTCTCTGCTAAAATTTTATAAAATCACTAGACCCACAGGGGAACAGTAAATTCTGCTAACACTGGCTGTGTTGTGAATTTTCAGGTGATTTCTTTCAGCTGCCAGCTGAGCTAGGTAAGAAACCTGCTCTCAGTGACCTGTGGCCAGAACAGAGCCAGCAGATCTGTCACCCAGCCAGTCTGTCCTTGCAAAACCTGCTGAGGATAAGGAGCAGGAATGACAGTGGAATTCCTGTGTTTATATAGGAGCTATTTAATCGAAATAAAGTTTTGCTGTCATACCTTCCTGTTTTCAGAAGTTATCCAGCCATGAGCTTCCTAATCAAAAGAGATGTGGCAGCATGCCACAGAACAGCCTCCCTTCCAGCATGTAGCCCAAAGCATTTCCAAACCCCAGACTGTGCCTAGAAACACATGCCTCAAGTAAAAATTCAAGTTCTACGCTGTATGCATCAGAACATACATTTATTTCAAAGAACTATATACAGAAATAGGAGGCACCATGACCCACAGGCCACTTTGGGCCACTTTGAATAAAACCCCAACACAGAGTGAAGCCAAACAAAAAGTCCCCATGTGTCCAAGGTTTCACTTGTTTTCAAAAGATAGAAATCTGTCCTTGAGGGAAATATCTCACAAAATTGCACGGTAGAATCTTTGTATATTTAAATTAATGTCTGAATATTCTTTACAGCACAGTATAAATTCAATGGCCTCGTACATATAGTGTTATAAATCTCTGGCTTACTGCATGCAATAAAAATGAGGTAAGAGGTCCTGTGAGTCCTTTGGTTGGTGGCATGAGTGATCCTAGTCCTTTCACGCTTCACCTGAGGGCAACAGGAAACAAAATTTCAAGTATACTCGAAATCTGAATGCCTGTCATTACTTCCAAGTGGAATTTTTGTTTCTATAGATTTTAGTTTGGTATTATTCTTAAATAAAGATTAATACAAGGTCTAGTGACTCTAGTCAGCAACCTGAAGACAGGTTTAATTAATTTCAAGGATCCAAGTATAATGTTCCTGACTTGGAGCTGACTGAAGGCTTCTCAGCAGCAGAGGCTGTTTTGTGTTATTCTGCATTGTAGGTGAGGAGCACGCTCATGACTTGGATCAAGCTGTTCACATTGTGGAAGGGAGAGGTGAGAAGGAAGAAGGCAGAAGGTTGGAGACTCCTACCACGAAGTGAAGAGTGTACAGAATAGTTGTCATTTCTTAGAGATGCAGTGGTGTCCCCAGCCACAGCTGCTGTCCCATGAGCTGTGGCGCTCACCTCTGGCAGCAGGGATGCTTAGCAGATCCTACAGCATAGAAAGGTAAATCACGAGGCCACGGCCATTTGTTCATACCAGCAATTTGCTGCCCTGATTAACTCCTGACTGTGCTAGGGCTGTCACTGGACAAAATTCAGCAAACAACCCTGGAAAATCAAGTGCTCCTTATCAATGAGGGTAGGTTGCATGAAAATTTTACAATAAAAAGAAACTGTATTTGCTAAAAATATACCAGCTTACTAAACTCAGAGGCCCTTTTCTTTTACTGCTCACATGAGTCAGACAATTGCAACCTGATGATCCTATGTTATCCAGGTGTCAGTCTGAGGCTCACAGCAATCCTTTCTGACTGCAACACCTATGAATCTACAGTTCAACTCAACATTTGTTATAATTAATTGTTGTGCATGTGTGGATTTGACTTGATCTTGGGTAACATTTCTAGACACTATAGAGATTTGATGTGTATGTGAGCTTCATCCCCAGACATATGAAACTGCAGTGTGGATAAGTGCTGGGACAGTGCTGGGACTGGCAAGCACTTAGTCCCTTCTGTCTTGTATTCAGCATGAGTCTTGGATTCCCCTGGTGCATATCCCAAAGGTCACCTCAACATGATTTCTCTTAAGCAAATTTCAGGCTGAAAATTTCCACCCAAGTCAACGACCTACAAGTCTCAACTCAAAACCCTTTTGTGAAATGCTTTATTTTCTATAGATGCAAAATGAAAATCAAAGAAATATGATATTTTTATTTTTTTTTACCAAACCGGTAAGATTTACTTAAGCTAAAGCCAAGCATTATCCTTTTCTCAAAAGTCAGCACGATCTTGATACTGAGATCATCTCTGAAAACTGTTAACACCTTATGCATAAAAATGATTTCCTCATAGCTAAAGATGAGCAGTATGCTCTTTTTCACTTCCTTTCCTGGTGCACACCTGCATATTTACACTTGCCAGCCTGGGTAGCATTGTTCTATTTAAAGGTTAAGTGTGTTTTGGGGGGGCCTTGCCACATTTTCATTGTGTTGTAACAAATTTCTATAACAGAAGTTGTGGGTTATTATTGCAAGAGATGTCAGTGATGTAGAATCTGTGTATGTGTTGGTGTAACTCTGTGTGTTGGTGAAACTCATTTTACCCCTGTAGTTGTCTTTGCCCTGAAACGCAATGCCATGGACCTATTAACCTATACATGAACTAACAATTTCTTGAAAAATTTTGACTATTAAAAAATGGACCTCGTCTGGACATACTACGGCCACGACTACCTGCATTTGCTGTTTGTCATGCCTCTCTACAGATACTTTACATTGAACATCAACAATACAGCCATTTTCAAAATTGAAAGCATATTTGTATATTTAAAACTAGAGAGAAACAGAATCTTAAATGACTAACTAAACCTTACCTCCTACTCTTACTGTATCTAGGTATAGATACATTCTGTGATTTTCATAGTAGTCTTTGAGGTACAAAGTCTAATAAATGCTTGTTCTTTCCATGTTAATGAGGAATCTGTATCTCCTCTGGGCACTCAAGTAAAATCAATCAGAAATGCTGGCCCAGTCAACTGGAAAATCAATTATTTACACTGGGCTATATGCTAATATCTAAAATTGAATTTTTCGCACCTGATTAATGAGCTTAATTGCATGCATTTTCAAAAGCCTATTAACCTGAGCTCAAATCTGTGTAGTGCTTATACACAGAAATTGGACAAATATCTTCATACTGATGCTAAGAGAAGTTTTTACGTGGTTCATGAAACTTTGGCAGTAGGAGCTTTATTTCAGTATCTGTGAGCGTGCCTGAGCTAGACTTTCTCCGCATTTACTCTTTCTGCAGTCTTTCTTCGTGAATTTACTTGCCAGCTGGTGTGACTTCTGCTGACTCCATTGAAAAAAGTTCCAGTTCCTTGTGTTCCTAGTGTTTGCTAACTAATCTTTGCATGTGTGTATCTGTACTTCACAGAAGTCTTTCAGTGCATTTCTATTCCATGCTGTCTTCCTGGTTGGCTAATTTCATGCATCCCAATTATTCTTCTACTTTTCCATGCCTAGGTGGCAATTTCAGCATCTAGGATTGTGGAGGACAACAATAGAAAGACTAATGAGATGTGGCCTAGATATTACTGATGAGGAGGTCCTCCTTGAAAGCCAGGATTTCTTGTTGAGACAACAACTGTCCCAAATATTTAGGATATCTGTGTAGAAATCTGTGGAAGGTGAGTGAATCTTGAGCCTTCTGGAACCAGAGGGTTGTTCTATTTCAGTGCAGAAGATGGACAGCATGGCAGAACTGTATGGCAATGATGTATAAGCAGGCATTCCCCTTTAGTAAATTTTGGTGGAGTCTACCTGGTTCATAATTTTTGCATATCCCTCCAATCTTTATCATCTTGTGAACAGTCTCTTCTAACAACATCAAATCCAAAAATTAGTATCCAACACTGTAAGGACTGCCTGCAGGCATGCAGGTGTAATTACTGATCTGCTCCCACCCAATCTATTCTCTCCTTGCCTCAAAATCAAGGCCTGTGGCTGCTTCATTTTTTGAGTGCTAAATATGTCCCACTTCACACTGTAAAGCCAGATGCTGTTGTTCACAGGTCCAGACCATTGCTTCAGACAACCAGTAGCAGTTTATTGTGGGAAGATTCACAGTTTGACCTTCAGAAAATGCAGTTTGTCATCTTGTGCAAGCTGAGGGAGCCTGAGAAAGGAAATGTTACCATGCTAACACTCAGACATGTTACCATGCTAACACAGGGTCTTCTTTTCCTTTCCTTTTTCTACAACCAACAAAAACAAAGTCCCAAGATATCCAAGGTGGGGCTCGTTATTATATACCAACTCCTGGCCTAAATGAGAAGGAGTAAGAAAAAAAAAATGGGATAGAAATCTATCAAAATCATGGAAGAAAGTGAAAACAGATAATATGTTGTTCAGGAGGAATGAAGAAAAGTTAAGGATCTAGCTGATGACTTGTGCAGCACAGTTCTTACACAAGAGAGCATTTACCCACCCCACAACCATATCCAGAAGACAGAAGCAACCAGAGGCAGCAACCACAGAAGAGATGAATGACTTTGCACAAAAGCACATTACTATTGTTTTTTCTGAGAGACCACAATGGCCTTGGGCAATACAACAATACAGTTAAAAGCATGACTATTTGAGAATGCTGCCTGCTCAGAGGAGAAATTCTCTCTGCAGCACCTTCCTCTATGTATCCCCCAGCTGCCTTCAGGGCAGAACGAGCTGCTGGGAATGGGACATGACCTTCTGCTTGAAACTGAAGTTCTCAGTATGCTGCTGAACTAACAAGACAATGGCAGAAAGTCAGACTCTCCCCAGATCTTTTCCCTTCTTCAGTGATTATAGAGCTTACACAACCAATGATGCTACGCTTGATTGACAAGAATACTTCCATTAAAGTCTGCTTTGATTCTTGTAAAGCAAAGCACCTCAGGCTGAACACACAATGAATGGCTGATAAAAGCACTGGTCTTCACATACATCAGCAAAATACAGTGTGTACAGGGGTCTCTCCTGCCAAGGCAATATATTTAACATATGCCATTCTGTGAAAAGTCATTCTCTTCTCTATAAAAGCATAGTTCCCATGCTCAAAAGATATGATGAATAAAGTCTCTTTATTTTGATGTTCCATATAGGAACACAGATCCTTGCTGAATTTCTTGTCATCTCCAGTTGCCATCTGAAAAGACCTTTTTAATTTGCCTCCACAGAAAAAAA
>JAWWTY010000088.1:62481030-62558194 GCA_035222235.1 Margarornis squamiger | reverse complement strand
CTCTCCTTTGTTGTTATCAACCTAGAGCAAGCAATCAGGCACACACAGAGGAGTGGTGTTCACAGTCATTCACTTAATCACTGTCTTTTTCTTCTCAGACTGTTAAATGAACATTCCATTGACAATCTATAGCTTCTCAGGAAAAGCTAGTACATCTTCCTGTACGAGTTTCTGCAGGACTCTTGCTTGAAGGCTTTGTGAGCAAGGTAGGTAAGCTGTTCTTTTTTTCTAAAACAATAGCAAGATTTAAACACTGTGAGTGTCCCCTGTGGGTTTTGGAGTAATATTGCAGTTTTTTCAATGAAAACAGAGTTTTGGACTCTAGCGTTGGAGAAACCTCCACACCGAGCAACCACGCCATCAAAATCTATAGAGAAACATCTCTTTAACAACATTTCTTTAGAATGCTTCATCTTGGTGCAGTAGGCAAAATATGGGCACAGGGGTACCATTAATACATTAAAATCATATGGGAATAAGTAAGTAATGCTGCCAGGAATCTCTCATGCCTTCTATGTTTTATGTCCCATGCTGCTGTGGTGCCCCCATGTCTGTAGGATTGGCATGGCAGAGATCATTGTAGTACTTACATTGTTATTGTTCCCACTAAGCACAACAGATCTGCAGCACTGTGCTTTCCCCAGCATGTTCAGTCTTTCACCTGTGCTCAGAAGAAAAAATTATTTTAGAAACAGTTTATTTATACCTAGTATTCTCATCTTCCTGATGCCATCACCTCATTAGAGCTGCTAAATGACCTGTTAAAATGGTGTGTGCTTTCCATAGGCAAATCCCTCCAGTGTGGAGATCTCAGTCCCTTTGAATGAGAGGCTCTTGGGGAAATGGGAGACAGAAGAGTTCCCTTCATGGGCACTGAAAGCCCATGAAAGACCTGAAAATGCTTTGAATCACCAAAAGGAGGTGAACCCCTGGAAATGTGTAGTTTGACCACAAGTCCTGCAATTCTGGCTGATTCCAGCTGGCTCTGCTATGCAATCACAACACACCACAAAATCCAGAACACAAACAGCTAGCTCACCATCTGGAAAAAACACCACAGGATTCCTGCCCAGAAATAGGCCCCTGCTGTTTTTATGCCATTGTTATGGAAATTAAGTAGGAAACAGCTGGCCATGTGGACACAGTTATTGCAGAATATCACTTCTGCAATAGGGTAGCAAAAAAGGTCACTGAAAATGTTCATGTGAAATGAGATTTCCATATGCACATGACTTTGTCAGCTTGCAACATCTATTTTGGAGGTGGAGCTTGGCTTCTTTCACTGCTGTCTTTTGCCTTCGTACCAAGTTAAACCTCACAGCAAAGTCAAGAATCTTGCACTGGTTACAGGGATATTAATGGAAGATAATGATAATATATTAAACTCTTTGATGATTGTGAACTCAAATATCATTGAGGAGAACTCTTGCTCAAGACAAATTAGTTCTTCATGTCTGAGCACCTCAAGACAGAGAAATGAAACAAAGTTAGTCATCTTCTTGTGATAAAGTAAGTTATAAAAGAAAACTCTCTTTTTCTAATGGACATTTCTGAAAAGTTTAGAGAAGAGTTTAGTTCAATTCTGTGCTTTGAAGGAAAATTCAAAGTACAGTGGAAAGAAGAAAATGCTGATGAACTCTTTAGTACAGTAACTTAACCCCAAAAAATGCTTAAGTATGAGGAAGGTGAAGCAGGCAAATATATAGACATGACTTATTTTTTGTCTGGATTTGGAGATAAGTTATGCTACCAGAAGTAAAGATTAATAGATTTGGATCTTTTTCAAGGCCTATGTCTGTCTGCTTACATGATCGTGCATCCCAGAAGACATGAATTGTAAGTCAAATTGCCCATGAAAGGGAATTCTGTGAAAGGTTATGCTCAGGCACTGGGGAGTCTGTGGCTGCTGTACTAATCACGGTGTCTAAACTCAGGGACCACAGGCTTCCAGGTCCCAGAAATGGGTTGTTAGGCATCAAAATCAGTGGGAAGAACAGAATGGTCATTTTGCTATTCTCAGCAACCTCAAGAATGTCCAAAAGTGGTAGCTTGACCATTTTCCTGAGGACAGACACTTTTCAGAAGTCCTCTCTCAACTTAGCATCAACACTTCCGATTTTTTTTCTCCAGTTTTTTTTTTTTTTTTTTTTTAAATGAAATGGAAGGGATGCAACTATGTAAATGTGTTGTCTGAGTTGCATTACCTGAAATAGAAAATTTCTGGTTGCAAAATAGTGTAATAGCTTTTGATCAGTACTCTGTAAATCTCTGCATGGGGAGGACAAAGGGGTTTTTTTAAATAAAATTTGCTTTAGGTTTGATATAGTTCAGTACCAGTATGAACAGGCCTGCCTAATTGCTGTAGAATGCATTTCAAACACTCATGAATGAATACACAGCAGATCTGATAAACAACTGTAAATTGAAGCCTGGATACCATAAGTGGAGCTTGGATGATTTGTGTGTAGTTTCACTAAATATGAAAGTAATTCATATGTATGTAGATGCAGGTATTTATATGTGGAATTAAACTGACATTAAACTCTGCATAAGCAGGTATTTGACAAGGTGGGATAGAGGGGATATAATGTGGAAAATGAATGAGATGAGATTAGAATGACTGACAAAATGCTTTAAGGTAAATTTGAGAGAGCAAAGAGTGATTTTGTGAAAGGGTCAGGGAGTCAGGGTTATTAAAAGGATAGCATAGCATTAGTTCTTCCATTTATGAATTTTTTTTTTTACTATTTTTTTCTTTTAAGCAACATAGACACGTTTGGATTAATTTATGTGTTTTCTGCTGTCTGGTAGTAAATGTTCTGTGTTGCGTTTTATACAAAGCTAGCCTCCTGGACAACTTAAGCTTTTTCAATTGCAGCAATATACCAGCTCTCTATTAGTGCTGTGGGAATACGTCCAGCAGACAGGAAATCATTTCTATGAGAAATGGTTAGCACTTCAGCTTGATTAAGGGTAGTACTTTTCAGGTCAACCTTCTGTTGCATGGCTTGCTGTCCTGACTATCACTGTCCTTCTACTCGCGTGAAAGTGAGAAATATTTAAAACCCATAAAATTACGTGAGAAATAATCATGTCCAAAATTCCTCCTGGAATGGCTAGACAGATTTCTTGTGACACAAAGTCCTGGCAAAAGTCAAAATGCCTTGCTTCATGTCCATTTACTCTTGTGAAAGTTCTAAATCTGGCTTAAGACCAAATATTTTCTTCTGAGTGAAGAAAACATCCTTTACCAGTCAGACTTTGCATTATTTATTCACCTCACATTCACCTAATGAAATTGCAGGAGGGGTTCTCACAGTGCTGAGATAAAGCAGTATGAGGAAAAAGAAGTTGCAGGAGATTATGCAGGTCACATAGATATTCCAGCAATGCAAATCCAGTCAGCCAGAGTCCTTCAGTATTCCAGCCTTCAAACACAACTCCTCAAAGCTGTGTGGAGTCACAAATGAGTTGGAGCATTAGGAAGCTGACACCGACCTGCCCTGAGACAGAGTTACTGTTGTGGTCATTGCCAGTTTGATGTTATGGTTGTTACAGGGTTCAGGTGTCTCTCTCAGGAAAGCTGTAAGAGGTCTGTACAGCCTGCAATTTTCCTTCATCTATTCTTCATGTTAATTTTCCCTTAGTTCTACTTCATATTAGGTGTTCAGTGTGCCATGCAGCCTTCACCTCGACCAACTGTGGTATTTTGGCATAGAAAAATTGTCCAGAGAGCCAATTTTTTAATTGTGTCACATCCCATTTTCAGAGATTCACTTTATAATGGGTTTTAATTTGCTTTTCAGAAGTACCCAAGGCACGGGAATATCTGACAGAAAGAGTCTGGAAACCCATAATAGAAAATGCTGCTTTTACACAGACACATAACTGCATGAATTCAGATAGGAATTCTGGCTTATGCTTATGTATAAATCCTTTGCTTCAGGACAAAAATTAATCACTAAGCAATACAGATTGGGAGAAATTCTTCCTCTGGGAAGGCTTTACCTGATGAGACTTTTCTCAGCTTTCTTTAAACTATCTGATCACTGCCAAACCCAGAGTAAATGCAATGAAATAAAAAGATCCCTTGGAAAATCTAAGTTCTTTCTCATTATTATTATTCTCCTGAGTAATGCATACATCTCTCACTGATAATGATAAAACATGTAATGTCCCTCACCAGGAAAAATTACCCCCCCTCGTTTCTTCTCCCAGCTATAGCAATAGAACTTCTTTGACATTAACTGAACATCCACATCCAAGCTTAAAAATAAAAGCTTGTTTTCAGTCAGTTGGGTGACCGTTTTGAATTCACTATGATTGCTCTTACTGTCTAGTACAAGAAAAGAACTGAAAACCGCAGAATAATTAAAGCTCCTCAGTTTAGTCTTTGATGCTGACTACCAGTGGTCCGACAGTTTCGCTGGCATGTTTTTCTCACCTTCAATAATCATAAATATCCCTCTCTTTAAAAGTGTTCTTCCCCCCTTCCATCTCAAGAATTCCTCAGAGTAGCTGGCAGAATGAGTTTTCTTTCCATCGCAAAGAGGAAAACAAGGAAATAAGGGTCTTTCTGTCCAATTGTCAGAAAGTATTCAACAGAGAACTCCCACAAGAGACCAGATCCAGCCACTGTCCAGGGCAGCTGCAGAAAGCTGAAGAAGCAACTGAATTTTGCAGGCCAGGTTAGAGTCTCCATGTCCATAACAACTTAATGTAGCAACATAAATCCTAAAAATTGTTAGAACTGGTCATGCTTAGAGGCTTCAAAAGCTCTGTGCCTTTCAGAAGTGCCGAGTCCTTCTAATATGCACTCCGAAAGGCCTGGAAAGCCCATGGAGCACTTGCTTCTTCTCTGATTGCTATTTCTTTACCTAAAGATTGGTGATCAAAATCTCTCAAATCTAAAGGTTTCTAGATGTGCCTTGATAAGTAAATAAAATTAAAGAAGTGATGATTCCTCTCATGTGCCTCCTTACTCCCACTCATCTCCACCAATTTCATGGAGAGAATGGGGACAAAAATAACGTGAAGCACTGTTCAAAAATCATTTAGTAATATGTGTCTGGTTTTTACCCCTAATTAAAGAAGATAGTTTAGTAAATAATGTCCCAAACATTTTGCAGCATTAAATTATTTATTTCAATTCAATTTTAAAAACATCAGCTAAATAAGTATTTTTCAATAAGAGAAGGCTCTAATTTAGCTGCAATTTGACATGGCTAGGTGTTAGTAACTTCATTTCTGTTTATGCACTCCACAGTGTAGCCCTATGAGAAAACTCATTGTTGGGTACTTTTCATATCTTCTGTTACATCTCTGTATCAAACCAGCTCCAATGCAAGTGGGGGATTTTGTTTGTGGATTCAATAAAGTTGCTTCTCTTTATTTTTGGTGTGAGCTTTGGAACTTTTCAGATGAGACAAGAACATCAGAAAACACCTCCTGCAAACAAGAAGTGGTTAAGTGTTTTGCTTGGAGACAGAGTTCCTACGTCTTTGGGAACAATGTTCCTTGAAACATTTGTTATCATTTCCTCTTTTAAACAGTTAAATAAAGAGACCTTAAACCAAAGGTTCACAGTGATATTAGCAAAAGGTTAAGATAATATTTTTAGATTTTTTTTCATCAATGATTTCAAAGGGGAAAAGCAGCATAATTTAATTTTAATTGCTGGTCCCATTTCCACAGAGTGGTGTGTATTGATAAAAAAGATGTAATCACTCTGTCTCTGGACACTCTTACATACTGTGGTTGTGTACTGGGTAAATGAACGAGAACTGAATAGGAGGAAGTATGGGTTACATGAAAACACCATTAACTGTTATGTAAATACTTTATCAGAAATGTGCTTTTGTACAATGCTGTTTGAATCATTTGGCAGTCAGTCCTCCAGAGGCTGATTTCATCGTCTCTACTGGTCCCAGTGGGACAGAGTTCCAGGTGTGCTGGAGCTCTGCAGTGAAGTGGAAGGATCAGCTGCATCAGTAAGTCACCTCCAGCTTCTCCCAGCTTGAGCAGGAACAGAGGCACATTGGAGGGTCTTGAAGGGCTTCAGGGTGTTTCTAGTTGCAGCAGATTCTCACTGGGCCATTGCTTAGGCAGGAATTGCTGGAACGCAGCAAAGCTTTGACCATCCCCTTTCTGCCATGAAGAACATTTTCCACAGTGAATGCAGGACCCAGCTCTGTGCGGAATGGGCCTGCTGGAATGGTGGTGGAAATCACTTGCAATTTACTCTTGGCATTCAGGAATGAGTCAATTTTTAGTGTGTTTCAAAAAACTAGTTTGTATGTGTGGCTTTAATAGTACAAAGAAAACATCATACAGGATGGAGTGGAAGACTGGAAGCACTGTTGTGAAAAAAAGATAAAAGATTCAAGCCAAGCAATCCAGCCATCCACAGAAGCTATAATCCTGGGACAAAGTGTAAAGCAATTTACTGAGCTAAGTTCTCATAGTACTGGAGGTTCCTGAACAACCTCTAGTTAAAAAAAAAAAAAAAAAAAAGAAAAAAAAGCTGATACTTCTTCCCCTGAAGAAAAATAGAATATTTTAGGTGTATAATGAAAGAGTAGGATTAAATTATCTTTTACTCATGGTTTTGCTTTATTAGTGATTAATTAAGTGAGCTGAAAATATCTGTAGAGTAACAGATTCAGACCAAAATGAAATGAAACCAGGTTGTTTTCCCAGCAAGAGAACAAATAAAAACACCAGAATGTTTCAAGATACCTGGATTCTGCTGCTAAACATAAAATAAAATGTTTAATTTGATGATTATTTAATTTGCTTTTTTTCACCTTTTACATCTGGAAGTATTTTATCCAGCTGCACAGCTGATAGAGGCATTTGACCTAGAGGGCAAGCAGTACATTTAGAAATAAATCTAAGTAAAAAGCCAAGAACATATGCTGCAATATTTTTTGTCCTGTCTGTATTTCTGTATCTCAGATAACAAACCCAAAACTTTAGCAATTCCACCTTGAAATCCAGATCTGGTCCAGAACTCTAATCTGACACCTTTTTCAATGTTTCATGTCACTGTTACAGCAAGAATTACAAAGAAAAACAAGTATCTGAAAATGCCTTTTAAAAATCTTATAATGAAACTGTTCTCATAAGTGAATGAATTAGGATGTAGAACTGGCCTGAAAAATTCCTTATGGGTTTACAAGTTGCAGCAAGTCTCTGGGGAGTTAATTCTGAGCTATAAACCTGCCAAAGTACACAGATCTATGCAGTATAGGCAACATTTGGGAGCTGACAACTTTCCACAACAAAGACACCCCTGATACCGAAAAACAGGCCTCTCTGTTTTTCTGTCTGCAGTGTTAATAATCACACTTAGCATAGGCTTCAATGTAAGATAAAAATGATAAAGTTAGGAAGAAGGAAAATTCCTGATAATAGCACAAAAACAAAAATGAGAGTAGTTGTTCCCAGTTTAACAAACTTAGGAGGGTTTCTTCCTGGTTTCCTTTGATTTGCAAACTCCTGTAGAAATGATTTAATGTTTATTAGTGTTTTAGACATGTTTTGCAAAAATATTTATCCTTCCCTTTCCTTGTCTTTCTCCTCTGTTTATTTGAATGCCAAATGAAATGCATAATGTAACTGCAAGTTACACTGCCATTCAGAACTGTTACTGTGAGATGAGCTTGGGACAGCATGATGGACCACCAGCTCAGAGTAAGGATTTGTACTGGCTAGCACTAGCCCAATAGAGATGACAAATGCTGAACACAGCTTTGACTCCTTCCATTAGCAGAGACCTTGGGATGTTTCTCTCTCCCTCTGACTCTTATCACCTCCTTGTACTTGGTCATCCATTTCAACAAAATCTCTGAACTCCAAGAATCTTTCAGACTCGTCCACCCCTCTGTCAAACACAGTTGAAACTAAACAATTGTTTCAGAACTGCCACTGATGGAGAAACTACTGGAGCTCATAATCCCATTCCTTTAGTAAACCGGGTAGGCAGAGGTGAAGGCACAATGAGGCCCTTAATTACAGGACACCTTCTTTTAAGTTCTACCTTGCTGCAAAAGTTTAATTCTTTTTCAGCAAAAAATGTTGAAGGTAACATCACTTAATGTATTTACCTTACCTTTTAGTAATCTCTTTGTGTTACATGCTTGGCAATAGAACTGTTTAAAGGAAAGGATAAAAGGACTCTTTCTGTTACAGAAAATACTTTAAAAAGGGCTGACAGAAAAGAATTTTTTTTTTTTTTTTAAATTTAAGAAGATGTAACAGCCTTTCCAAGGTTTTGCAAGAAAAAAGTGTTATGAGCACGGCTCAACAGTGTTTTCTTTTTCAATGTGTGGATGCACATTTTTCAATCAATGTCACACATAAAGCTTTTTAGATTTGATCATCAACTCTTGAGTAAGAATTGTAAATAGAAAATAAAACAAGAAGTTTCATACCTGGAAATAGGCATTGAAAAGCTTTTCAACCTTGAATGTATTTTCCTTTGACAGAACTACATGTCTTAAGGATGGGACAGTGGAAATAATTCTACCAGGTTTGTTTTGGTAGAGCATGCCTTGAACAATTTCTAAGCTTGTCCTTTATTCTTCAGAGCTGTGTTTTCCTTTTCTGAACAGTACAAACCCTGAAGAGAGTTGTGCAAAGAAGAGACAAGAGTCCTCATTCCCATTAAAAATTGTTGCTCATCAGTTATTAAATTTCTCTGCAACCTTTGGAGAGAAATGTGTATACCTATGAGCAGGCATGATTTTTATGGCACACAAAGCATTTAGGCCTGACCTTTTGAAAATAGCACATAGATACACAACCTAGGTTTGTTTCCACTATGCAGTTAATGCATGATTTTAGTATTTCATCTATCTGTCTATCTATCTATCTATCTATCTATCTATCTATCTATCTATCTATCATCTGTCTATCTGTCTATCTGTCTATCTCTCTGTCTCTCTGTCTCTCTGTCTCTGGCATGATCGTACAGAAGACAGTGTGTTGTGCATAAGAATGCATTTGATACAATTTGACTAAATTTATTAAACTGCAGTTGATAGCATTAGTTATTAATAAATAGCATAGTATAGCATTACCTCCTTGATTCTTAGACTGGAACTATGATGGCAAACAACTATTTTTCAACACTGCCTAGCTTCCTGCCTCCCACCCAGGACATTAGCCTTCTTGGGAATCATAAATTAATCCAGTTAGCCCTGCAACCACAAGGGAGCTCAAGCAACTAATAAAACACAGAGCAGTGGAGCAGTCTAAACGTAATGTAAAGAGTTACCAGAGATACAGACTCAAAAAGTGATGTTTTTGATTGAAAGCCCGGCTTCAGATTGCATTTTGAATGCAGGTGTTAGTCAAGACTTTAGGTTTGTTACATCCATGGGGATGGTGGTTCTTTGTTTTTCACCAGTGTTTCAAAGTTTCCTATAAACTTTTCTTGCTATTTCAGTGTTTCCCCCATATGTGCATTTGCAAAACTACTAGTGAGAAGTAATCAGCTACCAAAAAAAGGACACAATCAGATTTTTTTGTGTAGCAACTAAGGATTTTGGGGGGCTGAAGAGGATTTGGGGGTTGAGGACTTTTTTTAAATACTTCTGCTTTCCATAGTATTAGCGATTTTGAACGCATTGTTCGTACATGGGCATCTAAAGAAGATGTGATTTTCTCAGAGTAAGGCTTTGACAAAGTCAAATTATATCAAAATATCTCAAATAAGGCATCCTCTGAACTGACAGTTTTAAAATGACCAGTCCTGTTTCAAAGCCTTGGCTGCTGCGTCTGGAGGCATTTTGAGGCAACCACTCCATTCTGATGCAAGTCAGTTGAGATGTTTGCCCCATAGACAGGTTCAACATTTAAGCCAAATCAACGACAGACAGGCAAGATGCCTGATCTGTCACGGGAGAGATCAATTTATGCAGAGTTTTAGTTGAAGAACTTATTCCATAGGGAAAACTAAGCTGGCATTCAGCCAGGAGATTAAAACATTCCTTGAGATGCAGCTCTGCTCATTGTCAGTGCCATGTGGGGCGTGTTGGTTGGTGTTTCCATAGAACTTTCTTGTCCTTGTGACACCTTCTGTAAGATGTAGTTACTGTCAGCATTTGAAGATCTTCTCCTGAAATGCAGTTCACTTTGCTGCCTAAACACAGGGCTGTAGGTCTACAGATAACACAGTCAGCTTCAAATTTTACAGAACTCTAGGAATAGGAAGAATTGTGCTGGCATCATGGGATATGTACGGGTGTGTCTTTGCCTCCTCCCTCTATGATGGCACTATCCTGTTAACATTAGTCTGCCAAGTTAGGTACATCATGTTCTAGCAGAACACTGCCTCCTAATAATGTTTGTTTGACAGACAATAACCCTTTTTTTCAGCAGGTGGTCTCTATGGGATTGAAGGCTGCAATATTGGAATTGGATTTTGATCATTCTTCCAGTCTGGGAAATTAGAATCTGAGAAATCAGAGAGAAACCAGGTATACCCAGTTTAAAACAAAACAAAAAAACTCTCAAACCAAAACAACAACAAAAAGCCCCTTCAAAATATCTTAAAGAAAGTTGTGTTGTGTGTTGTCTTTTGTGGGAAAAAAAATAAAAATCATGTCTTCTGAAGGACTGTAGTTGATTCTAGTTATTTATATTTCTGCTGTGAGCCAGAAATAAAATCAGAGCCCAAAAGCAGTAGAGAAAGATACTTTCTTCCTCAATATGAGTCCCTACAGAAGCAAGGGGGTACAAAGCAGGTTGGGAACAAGGGAGAAGAAGGCAGATCCACTCAGCACAGCCTGGGGGACCCAATGGAAAGATCCCTGGGCCAGAGATTTGTTGTATCAGGCTGCCAACATGGCTGATGCTTTTTCTCCAGGAGTATGTAATCCAGGTAGACTCTTTAAAACAAGACAACAATTTTAAAAATTGCTTTAAACAAAGAAAAAGAAAGCACTAAGGAAAACTGACAGGCAGAGGCGAGGACAAAGGTTAGGTATGGAGGAGAGGGACTGGAGAGGATGATGGAGGAAACAAAGGGAAAAAATGACAAAGTGAAAACAAGGGATGGAAGGAGTGACTATAGAAATTACTGACAATGTAAAGGGGTGAAACAGAATATAATCTCTTATGCAGACGTTCACAATTGGGACAGGTTATTTCTCCTTCATTTTTATTTCCTTGGCAGAAAAGGGGGAGCTGTAGGGAGGAGGAAATTAAGTGTTTGGTGCTGGTGCTGATGGAAATTTTTGTTGCAGCTCAGGCAGGGGAAGAATTTCCCCTGGTGAGATCCAGGTGAGGGCTCACAGAGCAGTGGTATCTGTGTCAGAGGCAGAAGCCCTCAAAATCTACATTAATTTGTCAGGTCTTGACTAAGGAAAGTAATGTTAATGAGGCTTTAACATACTTGCCACTGGCATGTGACATATGTCTATAAATATTTAAGGAATGATGGGATCACTTAACCACTCTTTATTCATTTCAGCCTCAGTTCCCATCCCAAACTGAACTGGAAAATTTTTTATGCACTTTGGCTTGTCTCAGTTAAATTAACACCCCCACCCCTCTTTCTATACCTCCTTTCCTGTCTACTTCTTCTGAATCACTCTCTCGAGCTGTGTCCAGGCTGCTTTCAGCTCTGGCGTTGAACTGCAGCTTGTCACTAAAGACACCCTGGCATGTACATTAAAGGGATTTGGAGGTGGAAATGACCACCAGTTAAATCACCTCATCCTCCCTCCAGTCATTGTGAGATTGTTCCTGCAGCACACTCCCAAGGGCCTGGGGTTTTAAGGCTTTGTGCAACAGAAATTCCATCTCCACCCCCTTTTGGGAGGAGCGCATGAGGGCTAATAGATCACACTCTTATGCAATTTTTCCTGATACATAGCCTGCATTTTCCTTTGTTTGATGTCTTTACTCCATTATTCATATTTATAAGTAGTGCTGGGTGAATCCCAGGTGGTTCTGAGGCTTATTTCTGTTTAAGAAGGCATGTGAAAAGGCAGGGACTAGTCCACATTCTTTAAACCTTTTGGTGCCTTCCTGACAGGCTCCGTTATTTCTTCCCTGAAATTGCCCAGGACCCAGTAGAAAGTCTCATTTCCCTCCATCCCAGGAGGGCAGGAGGTTGGATACTGGCCAGTTCTCTGCTCTGGTAAACCTATCCTGTGAACAGAGAGTAAAGCCCTCATCTCAGCTTACAATATGCCTTTTACTAGTCATTACCCAGTAGCCTAAGTCCTCCAGTTTAATTTCCTGTACTCATCAGGCTGTTGCTGTGCTTTTTTTCTCCCTTACCTAATTGAGGGGGTGTATTAATCCATTTTTATTGGTTCTTTTGATGTCTAAGGTATTTCTTTAAGCATTTGTTTCTTAAAAAAGAAAGATATGTCATAAACTGTTATTCCAGTTGATACCCCATGAAGCACTGCAGTAATCAAATGGGAGCAAGTGGGATCCCTTCATTTGTTCTGAAGAAATCTTGCAGAAAAGGATTTAGTCAGGGGCTGTGAATTCTTCCTCTAGATCCTCCTTCCTGCCCATGGAGGTAAGTACTGCAGAGCAGTCTCAGTGTGCTCTGTGCTCTAAGGCTGCCCAAGCAACAGCAACTTAATTGTTACTGGCAACCCTTTTCAGCAAGGGCATGTTACACATCTGTGCAAGTTCAACAACAGACAGTGCTCTCAGGATTTTCTCACTATCTGAAATTCTTCATCATCAGAGCAGCTTCCTCCCTCTTCAGATGTCAGACACATTAGTGCAGTTCTCGATTCCAGCATCTAACTTGGCCAGGACAGGTGAGTCACACTCAGAGGGACTGCTCCTACTACTGTCATTTTAATAAATACAAGATACCAGGGTTGTAACAAGCACCAGACCATGCCCTTCTTCAATAAGAGTTTATGAGTGACTTAAATCCACATTGCTGTCAAAAAGGCCTCTGTGCTACAGTGTAGTCTGTCTTCACTCTTTCCATTTGAAGACTAAATAATGATTAAAAAGTTGTTCTGCTGCAGCCAGAGAAGTAAGAAGTGAGAAATGCCTGATGTAGTCTAGTAGTCTAGCATTTAGATTACAAGAAAATTATTTTTAAATGCCTTTACCTGAGGCATTTTCATTTTTTATACAACAGTGAATGACTGGAGCAAAACACTGGTCCACAAATAGAATTAATTTTTTCTCTTGGGAGGCAGAAAAAAACCTGCAGTTCCATATCTCATCCAAATCCAGGATGCTGGTTTTCCCCAACTCATGTCACTACTACTGTAACACCAGGCAAGATGTGGGAAGCAGAATCACAAGCACCACTTGTCCTGTATGCTTTCTATGGTTTAGGTGTGCTATCAGCCTGCTAGACCCCAAAAGGGGAAGTTATCTGGCTTATAGGCAGCACAACAGTAGTTGTTGGTCTTTGGAGGTTGTTCACACAGTGGGCAGTAGGAATAGAATACGCTGGGGACACTATTGTGGTCCTGCAGAAATACATGTGGGAGAAGAACAGGGCTTACACAGATGAGCTTCCTATGTCCCCTGTCCTGGACAATTATAAATTCATGGGTTAAAATTTTTGCCATTAGCTTATTTATGAACTATATATACATGTATCAAACATTTGAAAGCAGGGATTTATTATCTAAATTACATGGCAGTGTCAAGAAGTAGTAGGCACTGATAATAAATCACTGAACTGCTGGAACAAATAGCTGGGCAGAGTACTTACCTATAGAAAGGGGAATATGATTATTTTTTTTCTGAGCCAAAGGACTAAAGGCCATCAAAGCAACCCCAAGATGACTCAGGAAGATTTACCAAGAGTAGCATATGTACACAGGGAGACCCTTTTGGCACCACAGACTATAAATTATGGTTATTAGTAGGAGGCAAGAAAAGAGGTTCTGTCAGTTGTACAATTACTTTTTATTGGCAGTGCTCTTTCAACTCAAGAAAACATTGGCTGAAGTTCAAGACCAAGATTTGGCTCAAAAGCCACCACAATTTTTCAGAAATGTGATGAATGTTCCTCAAGAAATAGTTTCCTAATAAAGCCACAAAAATGTATCCAGCTAGGCTTCAGGATATCTAAAATGATATCCAAAAGCTGCTACCATGGAAGATCAATTGCCTTCAGTAATTTCACCAAATGAAATTTTTACCTGTCAGACTTGCTGATAGTCTGTGACAAAAGGATACCCAACACACTTGAATGAAATGTTTCATAAATGTTGATGTATGTATACATGTACACAATTCATCACACATATCTCAAGCATTTATTTTGAAGTATATTTTTTTAAAAAATCAATCTAGTGACAGTAGAAGAAAGTCCTGTCACTGTGAAGATAATGACATGTTGGACATGCATTAACAGCCTGAGGGCTATATCCTGGACATAAATTCAGTCCATGATCTCTCATATCCCCAAGCCTAAGTGAAAACCTTATTTCAAGGAAGTTGATGAGATTTTTTCCATTCCTGGCAATGAAGGCAAGATGTTAGAAACTTGTCTTCCTGCTCTCTTCCTTGAAGATGTACAATATAGCAGGGGTAAAGCGTTAATCATGACTGATTTCAGTTTTATAAAATTTAGAATATTAACAAACATTAGTAAACTAATCTTTAGCTGGATTACTAGAATCTTAATTTGCTAGAACAGACTGTAGATGAGTCATGTAAAATGTGCACTTTTGTTCACAAAACACCTTTAAAGGTTACTGCAGTTATCAGGAACACAGAAGACTATTTGTACAATTTTTTCTAAAATGTTTTATACAGAAACACTACAAAATTGCTAGGTACTTCCAGAGAATTCCTGTTTGCAATGGGACAAAGACATAAGAGCATAACCATCAAGCAAAAGCAGGAGAATTACTTATTTCTATTTGTACAATTGCATATAAGTGTATCTGTGAGGAGGCAGATTTAAGATAATATCAATTCCAACAAATATTGAGAATATCTTCTGCAAGAAAATCAATATCTTCAGACTTTTAATCAGCTGTACAAACTGGTAACATTAATTTTATTCTTGGCAGTATTAAGTTAATTAAATGTAGTGACCTTATTTAGAGATTGACCAGTGAAAGGCACTGTGGCTAGGAAAGCACTTCAACCTTCCCCTAACAGAATGGGCCTCTCCAAATCTGTATTTTTACAGTTTGCTTTTTAACTTTTCCTGGGCTGTAGGAAGGCTTTAAGTCCACTGTTAACCCAGAGGACATTTCTCTCTCTCCATCAACTCTCCAGTGAGTTTTTAGTAGTTGTAGTTTTTATACTAGTGTGATCAGATACTTCTACCTCACACTCATTTCCAAGTTATTTTAGAATATAAAGGTCTGGCATCCTCTCAAGCACAAATCTTAAATTTGGCAACACTGCTCCAACAGACACATGCATACAAAAAGCAGAAGGCTAGACAAAACAGGATAATGTGAAGACTATATTTAATAACACAGGAAAGAAACAGAATCAAATCACCCCAATTTGATAAGACTGCTGGAAGGAAATGAACTTGTAGCTTAGTAAAGTGTGTAAGTTTTGCCTCTCTACAGGCTATAAAAATTAATGTTTACTAGTTAAGGTTCCAATGCATCTAAATAATTTGGTTCATAATTAATTGCATTTCTAGAGAACAAATACAAAAACATCCAAAGTTTATTTGGAGTTTACTGATTAAAACCTTTCCCAGACCTTAAAATACCAAGGGGAATTTTCTTCCCAGAGAAAGGTTAGATTGATTCCTGATTTAATCAGTTGCTAAACATAATTAAAATCAGGGGTTTATACAGTGTCTCAGACCCAGAATAACCCTCCTGTTATTAACTCTGTACCGTCTGACAGTACCATCTATATGAAACAGACCAAAGATGTAGTGAATAGGAGACAAAAGACACCACAGAAACAGGTGATAACATATTCCTATGTCTTTAATGGAAACATTTTGTTACAGTTTAGGTTATGTGATATTCTTGCATTTTTAAAATGTGTGAAAGAAAATGCACAGAATAAAAAGTCCAAGGACACCAGTGAATGTAGATATTTTAAATGACCTAGTCATAAAAGAAATAAAATACATTACACAAATAAAAAAGGTTATACTCACAGTCATGAATACGCACTCTCCTCTACACAAAAACAATAAATAAAATCACATTATATGCAAATAGTTCTACTTACATCAGTACAATATACTGTGCAGCTTTCCATTTGTTTTCTACTAGATGGTACTAGGTTTCTCTGTTGTCCAGTATTTTTAGATTAGTAGCACAAAAAGAAAGACAAAAAAGGGGGGGACAAAGTGAATGTCTACAGTGTCTATCCTGAGTCCTCTTAGTTTTTTATAGTAACACCCTATGCACAGGAAACAGCAAATTCTACCCACTGCTTTTATACTGCTATTCTACCCGAGTATTCTCAGCAGTTTTAGGCCTGCACAGAAAAGACAACATTGTTACTGGGTAAATACCCAACATAAGGGAACCTAAGGTACACCCTGAGCAGGCCCTATGTACCACTGAAATCCTGTTTGAACTTTAGGCAGGGGGATATGTGAGCTTCAAAAGCTTTCTGATGAGTCTCTAAGAGAGCAGATATTGAACAATAAAGACTATACTGTGCAGAAGGAACTTGATCCCATCCTCTGTACAGTCCATAGCACCATCATGGGAGTATAATCAATCCCTTAGCATTTTCCCTCTTCTCTCACCCTAACTCAGCTGGAGATATCTTGGCAGAGAGGTTGGAACTGCATGATGTTTAAGGTCCCAAACCCAAAGATCTGTATTTTCAAAAAGTCGTTTAATCCCATGGATCACATGCTGCAGAAGTCATCACAATGCCACATCAGGTTGCTACTAAATGTGTGAGGAAAAGTTTACCTTCTCACATGGAACCCCCACAAATGACCACTGATGAGTAACTGTGATATAGGCTTTTCAGTGACGGCTTGCTCCTCTGCCACACTTCATACACTCTTCTCAGGGAAAGAGAAGTCCAGATCATCCCCAACTAAGCCAACATACCTATGCTCATTATGTCTGCTGCCAATGAACAACTAATTAGTAAAACCTCTGTTCGGAGTTGGGGGGCCAGGGGGGAGAATTGTGTGTTCCCTGTGCATACCACTCAACATTACAAAAGAAGCTACTAAAATAAGATTATTCTCTTAAACACTCATTTTGGTACATTTTCTTTGCTTGCTCAAGAGTCCTCTAGAAACATTGACATGACAGAAACACCAAGCAACAGTTCACACAGAGTGGATTTTAACCTTTCAAAGATTCAACATCTAATGAATCTATCAAGGATTTCTGAAGTAATAAAGCTTAACATGCAATCTTTAACAGTGTCAGGTTATTTAGAGTATTTCGCCTTTGATGATGAATATTAACTTAGTGGTTAGTGAGAGATTTTGAAGGATCTCTGAGTCTCTCCTTTTGAAAGCTAGTTTTGTACTTGGTAGATTTGGTGCATGTCAGTTAGGACTTTCTAGAAGGTAAATTCTGGAAGAAGTAACAGCATAATAAAGCAGTCTGTGTAAAGATACACTGGACAGAAACAAACACCAGCCCAAGAAAGCCTCAAAACCATGGCAGCGTTACCTTCTCAATCGAAACCAGCAGTAACCTCATAAAAACACCAACACTGACCTTTATCCTTTCTTCCTCTATGGGTGACATAAAGGGACAACTGCATTTATGACAGACTTAAGACTTCACTGGGGCTAACCCCAGTGCTTAGGCTGTTATTCTCTAGAAGGGAACAGACACTATCAATGTCTGCTGCACAGCTTGCTGACCCCCATAGACAGCCAGGTCTGAGGTCTCTCACAAACAGCTATTTGTTTTAATTTCAACAATCATTTTTCATCAGTCTCAGAGCTCAGATGTTAGAAGGTATCTGAGAAGGGAAAAGAATTCAGGCCTCAAGCCATCTGAATTAATTTCTGCCTCTAAGCAGGGATATGCACAGTGCAAACTCTTCCATTCTTCCACTTGAAAGGTTTCACACACACACACACAAATCTTTTTGTGCTTTCAACAGCAAGAAGAAAAGGGGGGGAGGAGAGGTGACACACACACATATCTGAAGGCAAAACTTTTTCCAGCATGTCCCTAAAGATATATTCCAAAAAGTAACTCCTATATTTCTTTGTATCTAAACAGGGCTAAAACTGACTCCTACAAAACATGCACTTTGCTGAAATTTGCCCCTTTATTGCTCACTGATGTGAGGTGAATTACTAGGCCACGTTGCTAACCAACAGAAAAGGTAATGTCCCATTAGAAACCTGTATTTCTGTTCCCGTATGCCCTGCTTTGGGGAAGGGGGTGGCTAGATTTGACATCATTTAATGGCAGCAACAATCGGGATTAAAAAAATCCTATAGACAATTCTGGGTCTAGAGCTCAGATAGCAGCTGGTGTGGCCATGGGCCAACACGAGGTGTGCTGGCAGCTGAGCAGCACAGACCAATGAACCATGCCTGAAATTACATAAAAGCCATCACTCTCATTGAAGAAGGAGCATTTCTGATTAAACTACAGAAAATCTCTTGTCTCTTTTCAAAGTACTAGACAAAAGACCATGGAAAGAAACAGGGGAATTTAAGACCCTTCACTCTACCCTGGCAAAAATGAGGAAAAATAACCTCAACTGCTTTATTGAAAGAACTGCTACAAGGCTGCACTCTGAAGCACAGAGGACGGCAGTGAAGGATGTGGAACTGTCTTGAGCTCCGGAAAAGGTGGACTGAATTGCCAGAGAAATTTATGACCAGGACTATTAGCTTCCTGTCTTTGATGTCTATTCTTGGCTTTCCAGGAGCATTATGGCATTCATGAGGTGAAAATAGCACTGGAGCCAAGGTCAGCTAAGGCTGATGCAGACTGTTCTATTGCAAAGCTGAGAAACTCACCCTGAACTGCTTGAAGCCTGAAGACACTGCACTGAGGGCCCGAGTTTACTTCCACTGAATCAATGAGAGAGTTTTTTTGTCAGTTTCAGGAGAGTGTGATTGCATTTCCAAGCCAAAACATGAATCAGAGATGAACCTCCCAGTAAAACACGCTGTCAGGGAGAACACTCTTATTTTGTCCAGTACAAATGTTTTCAAAGCACTAGCTACATCTTAATAATTCTCCACTAAAAAGCCCAACAAAATACTTTCGATAATGCAATAAAGCATTTCTTGAAACCAAATTGAAAATAGACTAATACAGTTTCTTTTTAGACAAAATTAATATTTCTTTTAATAAAGTGAATTCTGGCCACTATCTTGCAAGGTGCAGACCACTCTCACAAGTTTTAGCAATGACTGAATGTTTTCAGAGCTTAGTTGGGTGGGGTCTTCAATGAAGCACATCACAGCAGGAACTGGTAATTAATTGGTGATGATGGTAGTCACAAGTAACTCAGAAGATCAAATTGTTCATAAACAAAACTTCCAGAACTACCAGTGGCCTAGGACAAAGCACCCAGGCACCCGACTCTGAAGTTGTGGGTTTCAGGATACTAAATCACAGATACTGTTGAATGTTTTGCATCATTTTTGTCACTTGTAGTGGAAGCCTATGTGTTGAAGTTAAGAGGGTGAAAGTGAGGTAAACTATTCATAGAATCCCCAGGAAGAGGATTCTGACGTGAATCAGCCATTAAGCTGATTTAAAAAAATATAGAATTAACAAAACTTCTCAAACTTTAACAAACAAAAGCATGACGCTGCTAGTTTCATTTCAATTTAAGGGGCACAGCTGTAAGATTTAGCAATAGATATACGGCCTGTAGAGCCAACCTTTCTCCAATTCAAGCACGTCTCAAATTTCCCTTTGGTTCAGCCATACCTTTTGGTCCCAAGTGAGCAAAGCACTTAGAAGCTGAAGTTGAGCATATTTTAAGTATGTTCTGAACTGCTGAGCTGAGTCAAGGGTCTTCTTGTGCTGCTCTGTAATACAGATGTATGTTTGTAATACGGGCAATTTGTTGAAGGCAAAAATGTAGGTCATGAAACCTCTTTTGAGAATCAATTATTATTATTTTGATTAAACATTCCCTTACAGAGTTTGAAGCTTAAACATTGTGGCATTGAGCTAATGCAGATGAACCAGAAAGGAAAAGTGCATTAGCCAGTAAAGAATCTCTCTGCTGAATAATCTAAACTCAAGGCAGGTTTTGATCTACGGTCCATAGAAGACCTGGGAACTATTAGCAAGAAGCCTGTAAAAGGCAACTAGGAAGAGCCTTTATGCTGTTTATGCTATACAGGAATCCACTTACATGAAATGTCTTAAATTATCTCCACAGTTTCATGGGAAAAACACATACATTTGTGTGCAGCAATTTAGAAGGATTAAAGCCCATTGATTCAAAATATTCCATTGTGCAAGAAAGATTCACTTTTCTTGGGAAGCGCTGAGAGGTACAGTTTTGGCTAAGCCTCTGTCAAGCATCCTACCAACAGAAACACTGTTGTTCCACTCATGGAAACACTTCTTGAGGTCATAATTTAAAACACTACATACAAGCAAGGGTCAGAATTATTATTTTTTTAATTAAAAAATTACATGTCACTATATTTTTTTTATAGTTATCATAAAATGACACAATAAATAAACTGTCATAACAATTTCTTGTCCCAGCCAGATCTGCTGTCTCACATATTCTGGTCTGACCCAACTGTGCATGGTACAGCAAAAATAGAGTCTACACAACTGTCTTGATCCCAGACTAGTGACTGTTTGAGTACTAGTTCACACTCCAAAGTCACACCAAAGATAAATTAAAACAAAAAGTTTATGCTTCAAATCACACCCTCTTTTCTCTACATGTTTCAGAATTTTCCTTCCGTTTTTTTCCTGTGGCAAAGTAATCAAATGGGTAAAAGAAGTAAAAATATTGAAAGGCATCTTTGCAAAACAAAAGTAGATCAAATCTGCTTTGAAAAATATTTATAACCTCCCCTCCTCCCCCTCCAAACCTTAGGCATGCCCAGGGGCTAGACAAACTCAACTGCTTGAAAAAAAAATTCCAAAAATTAATTACAAAGTCTTTTTTTCTCCCCAACTCCATAGCAATACAAAAGCTCCTCTGGCCCACATTCTTCTCCAGTGCCCATGAGATAAGGTGGCTACTTCAGAAACCTGTCCAAGGCACCTCTGAAGTCACACAGTCCAAGACTGAGCAATGGGATGGTGGAAATCTACTTCCTCTGCTAGAGCTACCCTGACAATCAGGAAGCCTTACCGCTGTCTGTCTGGGACATTGGACAGTATTTTACAAGTGTGGGTAATGAACCCCTCCATATGCTAAGAAAGCAGTGAAATATGAGTGGACAAAAAGTCCATCAACAAATAAAAGGCAGCAGAAAGCAGACATAGTCAGTTTTTGCTTTTCATTCACTTCCAGCAACCCCAAAGCTGTTTCTCAGTGTGGGTATTCTGGCTTCTCAGGGCCAGGAGGTTTTGTGAAGTCAGGCTTCAGAGACTTTTTTGAGATCAACTTTCACATCTGACTATGATTGCTGAGACCAGAAAGTTCTTCCTACAAAATCAGAATAGGATAAACCAAACTATTTCATGTGCTAGAACTATAGTTATAGCTCGATTTTCCCACAGACAGTATTTTTATGGGTCTTCTTCACCACATTTACAGTAAGTACTGTTTATTTCCATTTGTTAACTAGAAAAGTGCAAAGCTTTCCTTTGTCTAATATAAAATAATCTGTCAGTAGCTAATTCATCACAGATTCAGTTTTGCTCCTGGTAAAAACAACAGCAAAAGTCCCAGGGATACTGATGGCAGCAGGATTAAAGGCAGCACTGGAACAGTGTTTTACCACCTGATTCCTGAAGGTAGTTCCTTAGGTGCTTAATTGTACACACATGGATAGTTAAATCTCACCACCTGCTGTAGGACTCTTTAACATGTGAAAAATTCATTATTTTCAGAATCAGGGCCATCATCACACAGACAACTCAATAACTGCATTTGTATTGTTTAAATAACTGTTTAAATGTTGTATATGCCTGGAGAAGAAAGTCTGTTACTATCAGCAAAGTCACTTCTCCTCCCCTAAATACTAGTTCTAAAATGTATTTACAGCTGTTGACTTTCCCTGCATACTACTCCTATCATAAAAAATATGTCTTCAAAACATCCTCTTCCTTTATTTTTAATCCTACCAAAGCAAAAATAGATACTTTAATAGAAAAATACAAGATAAAAAATATCCTAAAAATAAAATGGTAGCATGGAATGTCATTTTTACACAAAAAAAGATCCCCTTTTGAATTACGTCAGCTATACAAACACTTTCATATTTACAGTTTTGGATGTAGTCCTGTGCTCACTGAAGTTAATGGGATTTTGCCATTGACTTCACTGGGAACAGGAGCAGGCTCCACATGGACTATATTTGCCACTCTGAAAAGTCTTGGCAGTGGAGAGAAAAGAGTGTGATAAAACACATATAAGACTGAGGAATTAAACAGTCCTCTCCAAGGCCTGATTGTCTTCTCTCCCTATTTCACACCAGTGAAACGCTTCATCCTTCACTGGAGATTTTCCTAACTCCCAGCACCTAAGAGGGAGAAACAGTGCTTTTGATTGTGATACCACACAAACAAGGAATGATTTGTCTGTGTTTCCACCTGCCTGACTTTCTCAGTGGTGTTAATTACACCCAAGTGCCAGTTCCCTCCCAGAACTAAACTCCGTACACCAAATCTTATATCCCCTGTAAGCAATGGCAGTGATTCAGTGACGCAGGATCATACCCCAAATAAATCCTTTTTTTTCCTTTTGACAGCAACCAGCACCTGTGCCTGTGAAACCATATTTGATACCCGTGGGTGAGCTGCAATTATGGAAGGAGGTGGTAGAAGCTAAACAAAAAAAAAAAAAAAGGAGAAGAATGAGGCACTCCCCATCAACTAAACCCAGATCTGCTGCCCTTAATGTATGCCTTAAGAAATACTGTCTTTACATATTAAGTACACTCTATAACTTCAAACTCCATCATTTTCTTTTTTTTCATGAGATGAAAGGCCATGCGGCATTAATGTGATTAGTAAATCATTCCTGAGCTTCTGAAAGAAATCAAGACAAAATTACTGCTTAAAAGAGTATGTTCTTCAAGAGCCTCTTCTTTTTACACTGATGTCTTTGGTTGTGTCCTTTTCCTTAATTATTTTCTTTTTTTTTTTTTTCTTTTCCCTAGGAAGAATGGGATTCTTCTTCTTTATGCAGCAGAAAAATGAGATCTAATGGAGTCTTCACGTAACTGCCGATGTTTCCCCATGTTACAGTCCTCCTGTCGAGTTCGTCTCTCAATAGTTATTCTGTATTTCTTTCTGCATGAAAGAAGAAGAACAGAGTGAGAAATCCTGCTCCAGCTACAGGCTAACAGACTTCCCTTATAGAGAATGCCTGTAGGGGACAGCTGGGTGCCAGCTGAAAAATGAAATGTGGCAGAATGTGAAACCCTGGTCAAAGATTAAAGTCATTTGCCTCAAAACTTTTTACCCAGGCTCAAGAATGCCTGTTAATTTCTACATGGCAGTCTCAAAGCACCAAGACACAGACATTTGCTTCTTTGAAATTTTCTCATCTAAGTGATTAGGAGTTTTTGTGAAGTGTCATGTGAACTGTGTCACATCACTGCTTTATATTGATCAAAGCCAAATTTCTTTTCAGTATGTGGAGCTGGGGGGCACTTTCTGGAGAGTTCAAACAACAGAACTCACTATTCAGTTGTGTTTCTCACTGAACCTATGTATTAACCAACTAAAATCTTTCCATTTCCCTCTGAGAAAGATACTATGTTTGTCACGTCAGATGAGGTAGTATGATGAATTAGGAAGAGGGATGTAGAGGACAGATAAGAAATAAACACAAATGCTCACGCATCAGACACAGCTCTTCCTGTGTGTCTTCCTGTAGGGCCTTTTGAAGAATTCTGCTACGTTACTTTATATGACAAACAAGCCCTCTGACTGCCTTTCACCTTCCCATTTAGTACCCAAATCTACTCCAAAAGTACAAAAATTATTCATATCTATGTTTTATATCTTTATTCTTCTCAGTTTAAGGAAAAGTTTTTCAGAAGGCCTTTAATCCAGTCCCTTGTGCTTGTACTGCTTGTGGAGATGCATGACAAAAATCTTGTATGCCAAGGAAAGCTCTGCTCCATTGCACATGTAGCAGGAGTCAGAGCATATGCAGCAGTGGGAGAGTGACTTTCAAAACACCAAGGCTTTAATTTGGGTAACATGGCTGAATAGAAAGTGGCAACGTAAAAGTTCTGAAAATATTCCCCAAATATTTGTGCCTGGATCAGGAGGCTCCAAAAGAACTTGAAAAACTTGTGTTGTTTACTTCCTTTATGTACTTTTAAGTCAGATCCTTCCGTGGGTCAGAGCATGCAGAGTAGTAGCTCTTGCACAAGCACGGGTTCACATATTAGATATACAGGTGTTCAGCTTTAAATCCTGTCAAAGCTACATATCAGACCTACTATCCAGATATTTTAACAGTTTGTACACACACTCAAAACTGAGTTTTCATGCTTATTTGTGACAATTACAGACACAAATGAGACATAATCAGAAAGTACACATACAGTTTAAAGGTAAAAATTACTTTCAGGCATGCAATTGCTAAACCTATATTTTCTGAAAATCTGACCCATGCTTCCTGATATGTTAAGTTTCAGATATTTATTCTAAAGGTGGAATAAGGAGGTTGTCCCTGCTCCTGCTTTGAGCAACTGCAATCAGATCTCCAGGGTAAAATTCACCCATGTGTCTTTAGATGCCTCCAATGTGTAGATCCATCTGACAGTACTCACGTCTTCCTTCAGTTAATAGAAAGAAACAGGCACTTCTAAAAGACATCATTCTGACCTCGTTTAGCTCTTACATGAGGATGACATGAACTGCAGAGAAAAAGAGTGCTCATTTCTCCCCTGTGACAGTACATAAAAAGACTGAGTGTTGAGCTCAGGTCTGTACGTCTCCTTTTACAGATACCATCCTTTGCTCGCATGGATTTCCAATCCAAATCTTTGTGTCAAATGACTAAGAGTTTAAGTCTTGTTCTTAGAAAAATACTTCACAATGCTTTATACCAGCCCAGGATATCTATTGCCTCATTTCTTGCCCTTACATACCAATTCCCTTCCAGTATCAGAAATGCTGTAACTCAGACCTAACACTTGTCATCTCTGATTGGGAATCTATATAAGATGCATGAGTCTCTGATGACATAAAATATAAAGACAAACATATTTTCTTTTTCCCATAAAGACAGTCTTTAACCAGTCCATGCTAACTTAATGGTGTTTCAAACCCAAACAACGTATTATATAAGCACTGAACACATGCAAGAATGAAATCACTCTGCAGAATTTCAGTTGTAAGCACCTGATGAATAACCCTCGTTCTAGGGCCTTTGAAACTCTGGAAGTGTCTTGGTGAATTGAAGCAGCTTTCACTTGTTTTACTTTGTTACCTTTTTTAATAAAAAGTTATTTTTTGATAGAATTATTTCATTAATTCTATTCTCCTGTATGTCTTTTCTCTTCCATATCACGAGGATAAATTATTGTATAAATAAGGTGCTGAACATGTAAAAATAATTTATTCTGTCAGTATGGGATCAGCTATCAAGACTAGCAGTGTAAGAATTATTTTACTTAAAGAGAATAAAATAGTGATCCCCCTCCACTGACCTTAGCTTGCTAAGTTAAATGAACAGCCTTGGTATCCAAATGCTCTCTTACACCAAAACAGAACTCTTTTTCTGTTTTCCAGGACAATTCCACTCATTACTCCAAAAATAAGCATGGTACACAGTAAATGATATAAATCTCTTGCACAATCAGAGCCTGCACAACTGTGCTGGCAAAGAGTACCAAACAAAGAAGGCTTTCAAGGCCAGGGCATTTTACTAAAGCAACTGTGAATGTCTGGAACTCGCTGGAGTGACGTCCATGAGCCACATTACTTAGAGATGTAAGTAGTTACAGGATGAACACCCAAGTCCATAAAATTATTTGGATAAACACAAAAGGACAATCAAAATGTGCTCACTGTTTTAGGTGAAAATGTTACCACAGATTATTATGGTGCCTCTCTGTCTCCCATCAAGCATGTTCTCCCAGGAGCTGAGAGGTTTAGATGACAAATAAAAAGTTTACAGAACTTTCAATGAATTGGACTAACCTGAAAAAGTAAAAAGCCATTAGCAATCCTGCTCCGAGCAAGGCGCCCACAACTATTCCTGTAACTGCTGATTCTCCTAGACCACCTGCTTGAAAAGGGGAAAAATAAACAATCAGGGCTCATATTGAGGACTATTTGCATTCATGTATTGGAAAATACATACAAGTAGGAAATTAGTGACCAACATCAGATAATAGATAAAGCCTTTCAGAGCTCAGGACTCCAAGGGAATCTGTTCCCATGTCTGCATTTTACTTTTTGTACTTGTTTCCTTGGGGTTAAACAAGCCTCCAAAATCAGTGTCAGAGAAAGAACAATTCTGGAAAGAGGATACAGGCGAATGTTGTTAGGAAACTGCTCTGTAAAGCTTGGTCTGAATCATAACACAGACTGGGATTACAGTGATGCACATAATGGGAATCAGCACTGAGTATGCCCTGACTCATTATAACAGAAACAAACTCATTTCACCTGGTTTAGCATCATAACCCTCTGTCACCTGGGTTTATTAGAATGACTACAGTATCTCAATTTTTTTCTTTTTTCCTGAAGGTATGTTTCAAGTTAAAGCCACATGAGCTTTGCCGTGCTCCAAATCTCAACAGAGGCAGAGCAGGGGCACAGTGGCTGAAGGGGAGCTCAAGTAGGGACTATCACTGGGAAGTGCAGGGCAGCTGAAGAATAATGGCATTTTCATGTGCATGTATTCTGTTCCAATTTCCACACTCACCTGGGTTTGTGGAAAGGAACAGAAAAAAATATTAAGGAAATTAAACTGCTCCTTTTTCTTAATTTATCCTTTGAGGGGATTTTGTCTGTATGTCAGAAGGAAGATGGTGCATAGCTACACCACACTGACCATAGAGGGTATGGCCTGGAAACAGTCTCTACATCATGTGTGACACACAGGTTTCTCAAGGATTGATGAATTGCCAGGCTGGAGGTACCTTTTTACTCCAGGACTAGCAATTTGTTTTCTGTGAAAAGCTAAGACCACCCTTTGCCACTAAAGCACCAGTATCCTCCTACCCTGATCTCATTGCAATGTCCTGCTCACTACAACATGGCCTGTGAAGTCAGTTTGCTGGAAAACATGGACACCTGCTCTGTGAAGCATTGTCCCAGCCTTCTGAATTCACAGACATCACTCCATTCAACCAGCTTCACTTCTCCTCAGCCTACTAGGCCCCTCACTGTGCCCTCTCATAGCACTGAAAATCATTCTGCACTGGGAGAATGCAGCTCCCATCAGCACTGGCAGCACAGCTGCTAATTATCAACGTGATTATTCTCTGTTTGGGGTTTCAGTTATATCCTTTCTGTCTAAAAGGCTCCTGGGGAAGTCGTAAAGCCCCCAGGGCTTTGGGCTGTGCATCATGATTACTGTCAAGGTTAAGTTCAGGGAAGTGATTCAGACCATGTACTACCTACTGCTGCTAGACCTTTAGTTCCCAAGCAGTCAGCAGAGAGAGACAGTCACCACGTCTCAGTTGGACAACTGTGCAAAGGAATTTAATTACAGCCTGTTACGTTGCATCAACACACAGATTCCTCTCCCTGAAGCTGAGGCAGAGGCATTAAGTCACTAAACTTACATGATTTACAGGGTGTATTGTTTGTGTGCTCTGAAACTCGGCTTTCATCTAGCCGCAGCCTGCCGTGATTCCAAGGGTATTTCACATTTGATCGAATTTCAAAACGCCCTTGCTTTCCATAGTAGTCCCCGATCACCTGTGCAAAACAAGAAAGGAATGAAAAGATTTTCCTATCAACTTAGAGAAGTAAAACAATCAGGCGGGCAGCATCACTCACTTGGAGCCCTGTGGCAGGATGCTGAATCTCTGAGATGAGGGCTGAAGGGGTCTGTGGCAGGTTATGTAGTGCATGCACTGCCCCAGGGCAGAATCAGCTCAACAAAGGCATTCCTGACAGATGTTTATCTAACCTGTTCTTAAAAGCCTTCAAAGATGGACACTTGACAATTTCTGCACAGAATTATTCTGGAACTTAGCTAGCCTTACTGTCAGTTGTTTTCCCTACCACGTAACTTAAAATTCTTTTCTTGTAATTACCCATCACCATTTACGCAATTGCCATTGGACATAAAAACTCTCCCATTCTGAAACATTGCTTTACATATTCCCAGGCTCTTATCTGGTCTGCCCTCAATCTTCTCTTCTACATAAATCATGCTTACTCAAGCTTTTTTAACCTTCTGAATATTCCTTCTGCACTCCCTGGGCTTTCTTCAATTGCTCCATAGTGGGTTGAGTGCTCAGGACTCTCATCCAGCTAAGTGAAAGTATCAGTAACTAGACATGAGTCCAGACTGGGTGAAGAACTTATCTGGAGCAGCCCTGCCAAGAAGGACTAGCGAGTTCTCAGGGATGTAAAGCTGAATATAAGACAGCAACATGTACTCTCAGCCCAGAAAGCCAAACGTTTTCTGGGCTGCATTCAAAGCAGGATGAGCAGCAGGTCAAGGAAGGAGATTCTGTCCCTCCACTCTGCCCTTGTGAGACCCACCCCCGGAGCACTGAATCCAGGTTTGCGATCCCCAAAATAAGAAGGATATGGACCTGTTGGAGTAAGTTCAGAGGATGCCACTAAGATTATCAGGGGGCTGAAACACCTCTGCTATGAAGACAGGCTGAGAGAGTTGGGGTTCCTCAGCCTGGAAAAGAGACAGCTTCAGGAAGACCAAATTGCAGCCTTTCAGTACCTATAAAGGGCTTTTAAAATAGTGGGCAAGTGACTTTATCACAGGCAGGTAGTGACAGGACAAGGGGGAACAGATTTAAACTAAAGGAGGAGAGATTTATATTAGACGTTAGGAAGAAATTCTTTGCTGTGAGGGTGGTGAGACACTGGGTTGCCCAAAGAAACTGTGGATGTCCCATCCCTTGAAGTGTTCTAGACCAGGATGGCTGCGGCTCTGAGTAACTTGGTCTTGTGGAAGGTGTCCCTGCCTGGGGCAGAGGGCTTGGAACTGGATGATTTTTAAAGCCCCTTCCAACCCAAGTCATTCTACGGTTCTGTGATTTTATTATTGCAAGCAGATTGAGTGCTAAGACTCCCAACTACACACTCCAGGGTAGAGTTTTCTATTTTGTCAGAATTTGTAGGTACTTTATCATGGTCACTTAAAATCTTTAAATCTTCTGAAGAACTATGGCAGAGCCTCTCCTTCTCTTCCTTGTATTTCTGCAGTTGTTGATATTTACACAGAAAGGGCCTTTCATGCTTGTTATTCTGGTAGTATGGGCAATTATTTCAAACAAATTCATCAAGACACTTCAGAATTTCACTCCTGTCTTCAACAGTTAATCCCCGGCTTTTCTCAAGATAGCAAGTTGAATATACTGCAAAGTTGTGGGACTAAATTGTGCTAACAGTAGTACATCCCTCATTTTGAAAACAGTTCTAAAAACATCTATGTACATTAAGCAAGGCCAAATATAGGGACATTGAAGTAGTCAGAAGCACTGGCAGAAGCACATCAAAAGATGCATTTGTCCCATCATGGATAAAAAGCAGATATTAATACAGTGAGTTTAGAATTCAAGGCACTTAGAGCCTGTTCAAATCTCTCATCTAACTTTAATTTTGAAGCTAAACAGTTTAAAGAGGTTAGGTTTTTTAACATTTGTTCCAAAATAAAGGCAAATTCAGTAAATGGGAAAGAGTAGAGGGAAAAAAACCTCAGAGATGGTTTGCAAGCAGCAGATTATTTACTAAATGCTGGTTTAATTTATCAAACAGGAGTTGGAGAGTCCTCTACCAGCAGGACTTATCAAACATAAAGGTATGTAGAATGGCTTAAGAACAAAAAGCTATAAGCAGCAATCAAGTGGATTCAGGTCAGAAGTAGGATATAGATTTCTGAAGAGCAGAAGTGGGTAAATGGTGGAACAAACATTGAGGGAACAAGCGAGCCAGTCCCTGCCCTCTCAGTGTCTCCAAAAGAAAAATGAATGCCTGTTAAAATGTGAGCTTTAGTCACATGTAGGGCTCTATATGTAGTCACTACAGGACTCCATACAAGGGTAAGAAACCCGCCTGTCTCTAGTATAGCAGAAGTCAAACTAGGTAATCTGGTGTTTTCTTCTAACTATGTGAATAGACCTGGGAAAACAGCTCTGCCCAAACATCCACTCATCTGGCCCAGCTCAGCTGAGAAATATCTCGTACAGACACAGAAAAAAATTGTCCAATGAACAAAACAAGTTGTAGAACAAACAATATTTTTAGAGTGAGGGTAGAAATGATGTAGCAGATACAAGTGTAACTAATCACACATTAAATGTTAATTGCATGTATATTTATATTCATAATAAAGCAGAGGAAAATTGAACAATATATTAAACAAAGAAATGTAACACTAAACAAAAAAGATAGTTTAAATTGAAAATGAAAAAGCAATGGAAAGAATGATAGGACAGGGAGATGAATGAGATAAAAAGCTAATGGACTGAACAAACAGAATAAATACAGGTTGTTCAAACCAAAGTTATCCCAACCAACTTCTACTCCCACTGCCCTTGTGAGTGTCTGCAGTTTACTGCTATAGTTTTTTAAACACTTTTGCCCACTAAAACACATGAGAAATCCTCATGTTTTCAAAAAGGCTTGTTGAGTTGTCTCTGCCACAGCACTGACAACAATATATTTTCATTGTATTGAAATCCATGCATAGAATTGTCCAGCTTAGATGCACCACTGGTTTATGTTTGAGCTTGATGAAATAAGGGAGACCAGCAAAGCTTAGGCTGACACTGACTTTGCAACTAACAAAAGCTTTATGCTGAGACTGGAGTTAGGGCAAAGCATGTATTAATAAACTCAGCCCAAACATGCCATTTTCTGTGTGCAGCTGGTTCTGGTTTTCACAGGATTTTTTATCACCTTCTGCATCCAGTGGAATAGCCTAGGTGGTATATATGGAGCCATCTGACTAAAATGTCTCTTAAACACTGAAAGCAAGGCACCCAGGCCTGATAAACAAGGCCAGGCAAGGTCTGAGCTCCTGCTTGCGGTTGACCACAGCGTAAGACTGAAATACATGTACCTGCTGTGTTAATACATCAGAATAACTTGTGCACCACTATTGCTATAAGACTAATCTTTATTCTTACCAATGAATAAAAGGCCTTGTTAATTTTAAACAATAATTTCTCACATTCAAAATTATCATTGCTTAGGTAGCTCATGAGAATTCATCCTTTAGTTACAGTCTAGCATCATGTAGAGAAAGATATATAGGGAGAGAAAAGAAGTTTAAAAAAACTTTGGATAACTACTTCAAGATAGTTATTTTACAGAAAGGACTTGGTCTTTAAGTTGATAAGGTTAAGCCATCAAGTAAAGAGATGATGTCACGTTACATTACACTGGCTAATTCATCAGTGGCCAATTGCAGTGGTGTTTGTTTCCTTACCTCCTGTGTGCCTGCCTCCGGGTCTGTCATTCCAATCACGGAGAAATCCCCATATCTGTCTCCATTGGCATCAATGGACACCTGCCCTGCAATGCCTAAAGAATGGCATGTGAGGAATCAGAAAAATAATTAGTTAAAATACTGAGCCTTTCCAAGGAACACAAGAAAACAGTGGACAGGTTTTTACAGACTGATATGACAGGAAATCTCATCAGTCTCCCAGCATTTTTGTTGGCATTCCAAAAGAAATTGTAATTTCATCTCGGTGTCTGCATTCCTGAATTCTTAACATTTCTCCTTTTTAAATATCAAATGCGTGAGACTGGTGACTACGTGAGAAAAATCTAATCCAAAAGCCAGCATGTAAGAATAAAACACAAACATATTTAATGTGAATTGTTTAGAGACAGCCTAACCCTGAAATATCTAATGATGCCTCAATAAAGAGAGTCCAGCTCATGTGCTGCAGAGGACACAGATCTATACCCAACAAACTGGACCCATGTACCCAAACCAATGTTTTTTCCACCTTCTCGGATACTGAAGAGTGTATGGACAAGGGACATCACATGCACTAGACATGCATTAAGCCCTCCATTCATTTACATAAAATTAACTATATAATACAGTGCTGTTCTGTTGTATATTCTTAGACCCCCAATTCAGTTCCTTCCTTTGCAACTTCTAGGAAACTTTAGGGAAACTGAGAATCATAGACTCATGGGATATTTCAAGTTTGAAGGGGCTTCAGGAGATGCTGAGACCAACCTCCTGCTCAGAGTAGGGTCAGTGATGAGGTCAGAATAGGAGGATGGTCAGGGTTTTATCTGGTCTCCAAAACCCCCAAGGATGGAAACTGCACAATCTCATTTAGACAACTTGTTCTGGCTGCCATAAGCGATAAACACATCCTTGGATTCAGTCTGAATCTCTTCTTCCAACGTATGTGTACAAAGAGCATGGCCCCAAATTCTTACAGCATAAGTCCAATTGGTTCTTAAAAGCCATCGAACAGTACCAATCAACTATGATGAAGATATCATCAGACTGATAGCCTTTATCACCTCAGATATTCTCAAATATGGTCCTCCCCTGCCTGACATCAAACACAGCCATTGACATATGTGCAAGGCAAAGAGGCATCATTGCAAATCCATGTTACACCAACATGACCAGGCACAAAGCTGTGGAAATTCAGGCCCTCAGTCAGAAATCAGAAGAGAGGTCAGATATTCAGTCAGAGTATAAATTCCCTTCAACTTGCCTAATGATAGCGAACATGCAACAGATTAACACACCTACATTTATCCTGTCTCGTTCAGATTTCGTGATGTCAGGATTGTTTCAGCTTGCTGTGATTTTCGGAATAAGTAGTGGTAATCAAAGATTATTGTTAAGCATCTGTTTCATTATAGCACACAGTAATCAAACTTTGACTGCCAGTTTGATCACTGCAGGAAAACAGAACGGGTGTAGCAACCACCTGGCTGTGAGAGCACTGGAAGAGGAGGCCACTATGAAGAACTGTGTTGTCCTAGCCTACACAGCAATTTGGATTCTGAATCTGACAGGAGCTGTTAATTAGAACAGACACCTTTCTGGCCTAAGAAAACCAAAACTCAGATTTTGGAAGTAGGTGCTAAAATTAATGAAACTCGGAATTCCTATGGGATTTTTTTTTTAGTAGGAAATACTAATTTTTGATTTTTTCATCTCAATCAAAATAAGGAGTTTGGAATGTTGACATTTCCTGCAACGTTCTTTCTTTAAAAACATAGGTAGGAAATTTTGAAACAACCTTGATTAATGACTGCCATTGGATGAAGGTGGAAGGATTTTATTTGGACTTCCTTTTTATTCTGTTATGTGAGATATCTACATACAGAACATTTTGATACTTCTCTAGAGGAAATTCCAATGAATAGAAAAATATGCTCCACAAAATGTGCCCTGCAGTCACACCAGGGTGTCTCTAACAACCGAAGCAGTAAGAAATCCTCTGATCACCTGAGCTTTATCCCTTCCTAAGCACATGATGTCTGTGCAGTTGCTGCTGGCAGATGGAATGCTGCAGGAAACAGCATCCAGATCCCGTTGGGAGTCCTGATGGGTCAGACCAGGCTGTGAAATGAGGTGCCAAGGCACTTAGATATCTAAATGTCAGCAGTTTAATGTAATTAATGAAACTGGAGTTGCCATCATAGAGGCCTGCAAAAGTTGAATTATAAAGGTTCAGTCCTGCAGCCGAGTCTGACGGGTGTGTGCACAAACTGCAGAGAAGGGGTCACAGGCAGAACAAAGGGATGTGGCCCTCCTAAAAGGACTGGATTGCAAGACATCAAATTACAGACCTCTTTCAAAATCAGTTTTATGTCCAGCAAAGCACTGCCACAGGGAGGAAATGCCATGACTTACATGCACCCTCACAGCCCAGCTTGACAGCTACATTTTCAGAATAGGTGTGACAGGTGAGCAACCAGCAACAACTTGGTTTTCATAAGTGGGGAAAGGGAATATTTTTTCCTCCTGGCTGGTTTTACAAGCAAGGTGTGAGAATCAACCATGTAACCCCCATGGAGTACTTGGTACTACAAAAGACTTGCATGGGCACATCAATTGGTGGCTTCCCAGAGCACAGAAACAGAAGCAGAGAAAACACAGGCTGTGCTGGAGCACTTCTTTATACACAGAACAACAAAAGACCGAGGCAAATCCCTAAACACTAGATTCCCTCTGTTAAAACAGAGAATTTGGGGAAACCCCAGGTGTGAAAGGAGGTAGTGGGACATCAAGCACAATCTCCAGCTGGAGGAGGGCTGCTTATGGAATGAATGAAAGCATTATAGTTTAAAGCAATCTCTGTGTCCCCTTAAGCTGCCCTGGGTATCCTTTTGCTTTGTATTCAGGCCACAATTCAAGAACAAAAAATTGGTTTGGAGCTGCTGCCCTTCTTGCCTTCCTACACTATGTCCAGTGTGTTCTTAGGGCTGAGAACCCAGCCACAGAGGTTTTTCTTACACATTCAAGGCAACCATTTGCTTCTTATCTAGGGGAAATGTTTCCTTCTCTTAGGCATTTCCATAGGAAATCTTGCCAATCCTACACTGGAGTATTATATAAGATGGATGAGAACATTATAAAGAGATGGATGGAAATATTTTGGGAGATGACCAATGAAACCAGTAATCCTCAGTTTCTTTAGTACAATGCTGGCAAAAGCATTTTCATTGCTTTGGATTGTGACATCCATGTGCCATTTGCACTGTGGAATTGCAGCCTCCAAGATTAGGCACAGAAAGGCACAGTGCTGTTCAGCTACTGCCTCCAAGATAACATGCACAGCTCCTGAAAGGAAGCTGGGGGAAATCCTTCTAGGGCCCAAAGGAGTCCCATCGAGAAACACAAAATAACCTCAACCCTGGCACCTGCTTGCTTCTAACCATTCCCAGGCTTTTCAGATAAAAAAGTGAAATGGAAAACATGAGGCAATCTCAGAGCTAATAGATGAACGTGAGTAAAGCAAGCAGCTGTAATCCTTTCAAAAACAAAGAAGGAGCCTGAGAAAATTATTGGTATTGCTTTACAACATCAGTGAGATTGTTAGAGTTTTTTGAACTGAGCAAGACATTGACAGTTGGTGCATATAAAAAGTCAGACTTGGTGAGGTATGTGAGCCAGCCTTAAAGATGCACCTGGTTTCATATAGTTACTTTCTTCTCATTTAAGAATGGAATAGGCATGGGTCCTTACTCTACACACAACAAAGACCTGAATTTTTTTGACTTCAACAGCTGGAATTCCATATTAACTCTTACCTTCATATGTTCTGTTCCGTGTTTGTTGAACAATTTTCTCCCCATCTTTCTTAGTGAAACCAAACTTCAGGACTTCCTGTAAAGCTAGAGCATAAAGAAGAATTGCATCATGGAATCCTTCCACAAACATGTTCACCTAAAAAAGAGAGAAGAAGGAAAAAAAGGTAATGGCAATTGACACATAACAATTTTTTCCCTATGGAATTGATTAACTAGAGGGAATCTACAAATTAACCAAAGTGACTAATTTGGAGAGTTATTTTCTCAACTGCTGGAATCCAAAGGAATGTGTCTCAAAAAAACCTCAGGGGGTAAAAGGGCAATGTTTGAACCATTTTTAGAAACAGTTAACCACTATCTGCTATTCTGAACATTCAAATCACACTTTGATGTTGTGTATGAATAGCTCTGCAGATAGGGGAGAAATTCGCAGATCACGGTTCCCATGCCCGGAGACACAAATTCTGCACTTGACCACGTGAGACTCTGGAAGGTCCTGAGCCCCCTCATCCCCCAGCAGCAAGTATGTCCCACTCCCCCTGCACAGGGGACTCAGCACCTCTCAGGACTGGGAAGTATGTTCTGTCATGATTTTTTCTGGAGAGCACTACTGGTGCTTTTGCTTGTTTAATGATTACCACTTCCATTTCTGGCCCTTGTTCAGCCAAGCATCTCTCCACTAGCAAATAAGCAATGGAGAAAACTACTTACCCTCTCCAGTAATGCATTCTCTGGCACTGCCAGAACCTTTTCCTTCCTGTCCTTTATAGTTTTTTTTCAGTAAGTGACATGAAAAGACTGAAATGTTGTCTTATAACCCTAATACAAAAGAAAACTGCTACCAACCAGGTCCCATGAGTCTGTGTAGGCAACCTACAGCTCTTGATCTGTATCACTGAGTAACAACAACAGCTACAAGGCGAGTGCTGCAGCAATAATACAGGTTTGCTCACAGGAGACTGCTGTGCTTCAGTGATGAAGCAATAAGTATTTCAGGAGATCCATCAGCAGAAGCAGACATACATGACTTGAGCAGCACAGGTATTCCTCTTCTGTAGGCAGCAACTCACATCTCAGAGATGCAAGGCACTCACTTCGTGCCCAGTAATTCAGAATAAATTGTCATTTCAGCTGCAATAAAGACGTTCCCATTCACTCAGTGTCACTACAACAAAAAAGCTCCTGACATTCCAGCAAAGGTGTAAGCATGGATTATACCACATTATCACATATCTTACTGCCATTTCCATTTAACAACTCGCCTCTACAATATTCTTCTGTATAAAAACAACATTTTGAGTATCTTCCACTTCTGTGTATCTAAACAATTTAAAATGCTAGTAAGTAAAGTGTCACTCTAACTCTCACAGTTTTAGCTGGACATTAAAGATGTTAAAAGACAAAAACATGCAGCTGGTTAAGTAAATAACTGCTCCATAGATAAAAAAGTATTACATAGTTGATTGGCTAAGCCAAACTAATCAAATCCGATAATGTAATTACATCCAAGACATTCCTTCACTCTTAAAGCAGCTGCCAACAGTAAGGAGAATTTTGGAATTACTTACTGACACTATAAAAGTTTACATTGCTCTAACAGTTAAAACTGGACTTTTAGTAATTCCAACCTATGCTGCATTAAGAAAATGCCTCAATGGTACAGGGGAAGAGCCCACAGTGCTACAGAAGGCACAGAACAGCTCGGCTCACTCTGACAGCCATAGACTAAAGCACAGCTGCAGTTATTTTGAGCTAAGAGAAAGCGTGAAAGAAGAGGTGAAAGTCAGGCTTTTGGTGGAATAACAACAGCTGATGGACGGAGTGCATACTAGGACAGGCTTTGCCAGCAGGGGGTTTAACTTTTCAGAGTTGAAAAAAACCCAACCAAACCAAGAAACCACAAAGCTCGACAACTGCCTCATGTGCCAATGTTAGAGTCCAAGGGGCCTGTGGATGATCAAACATGAGCTTTCTTTATGTGACATTCTTTCTCTCAGCAGAGAAATTAGTCTCTCTAGTAGCTTTACCTCCCTGCTGGCTGATTTACAGCTTGTGGCTGGCACTCGTTTCAAAGAAAGCTATTTGTTACTTCCTTTGTCCATGGCAAAGACCTCTCAGTGTAACACAGAAACCTTCAAAATCCATTTTGTCAGCTAATTTGCTCAACCTGAAATCTACTGATGCCACCAGAGTGAAAACACTTCTGCAGACACTGCAGATCTGCCAGATAAGCCCTGTCAGAACTCACTTGGCAGTTTGGGAGGTTACTGCCACAGCCTCTTGCCAAAGCCCCTCTTGGCCAAAACCTCTGACATCACATAGAAAAAATCACATTAGAAAAGTGTCAGAAGGTCATCTATGCCACTGCTCAGTTGCTCACACACAAACTGCAGCATTTTTATTGTCAAGGAACGTGAAACTGTGGGTAATCTATGCCATTTAAAATTTTCTTCTAAAAGAGTGACACTTCCTGTTTGCAGGTGAGATTGCATCTACACTCCCCAGCCAAACCAAATGCCATGCACACCTGTGACTTTTCACATTAATCCAGGAACATGTTCAAGCACCAGTTCTTGAAAGGGGATACAGGATACCATGAAAGGCATAAAGTTTTCCTGCATATCATCTTGCTCAATCCTTTAGAAGCTCCCACAATTCCACACAGAACACGGTTTGCACAATGCATAGGATAAAAGAATATTAAAATGTGAAGCAACAGCTATAGAAAATTTTGAAGGGATGGTTCCTTGCTGCAGGAAAAGAGTTAAGAAGGGCTAGAAAAAGTATATATTCCATGAATATTTCAAATAGGAATCAGAGTAAATATGAAGATGTCTTCACTGCTTGAAGGTGTCTCTGGTAGTTAATCATGTGTGTGGTTCAACCTTAGACACTCTCAGGATAAAAACTAAACAGAATATAAAATATATTAAAGGTCAATTAGCCTTGTATATAATTAAAAGTTCTTTTAGTTGAGCTCTAATAAAAAGCAGAATTTTTTTATTATAGTATTTTCCATTTTTATTTATGCTGATTTTTAATTTCAGGTATGAGCTGAGCTTCAAATGCTGTGATCACAACAGGCATGTCAGATCATCTAAGAAGTTGCTGTCACTGGCCTGTACCACACAGCAGGGCCACCCCTCAATGTGGCAGTAATGCCACAGGCAGCAGAGAAGCTGCTGGGTTTGCTGAACAGCTTTGGAGGCTACAACACGAGTATGTGGAAACCCCCTTCTGAGATATCCTGCATGCTACTTTCACATCCTATTCAAACACCATATACCTGAAAAGCAGGTAAACTGACTTCACACCTGAAAGAGATTAGCATTTTATTTTCCTGCCTTTCTACTCTAAATAATCACCTTCCAGGAAAAAACAAACAAACAAAAACAAAAAGACCCACCCAACCAAACAAAAAAAACAATGAAAAAACAACCCTTCTCAGTGGAAATCACATCAATAAATTTTACACAGTTCAAAGTTATAGTTCCCCAAGCAGCTATAGCGTGACCACACATTCATATATACCAAGGTGTTAACAGCATGCACAGCAATGCAAAATACTACCGACATGGAAGACAGCCAAGATACAGCTATGAAGGACCCGTAATTTCCATATTCTGCCTTCTGGCTGTTAAGTAAGTTTATTCTCTCCCATCTGGAACTGCCCAGCTCTGAATCACAGCAATTACAGCAATTCATAACGCTTCAGTGCCAGGTGGGGAGCATCACCATCATTTTTTCACTACTGCAAAAGCAAACAACTAACATTTCCCAAACTTGGTCACTGCATCTACTTTCCAGTACATCCACAGTGATGTTCAAGTTGTCAAACTACAGTTCCAGCTAAAACCACTGAGGATCCTGGGGAAAACTGCAAAGGGCTGTACCTAGACTTTTTGGAAAAATCTTACCAATTTACATACTTGACATGACGGTCAGGTGAGATAATGCCCACTGAAGTCCACTGGTATTTCACCCTGTTTCAGATTATTCCACAGGGATGAAACTAAGCAGTCAAGTATGGAAGTTCAATCCTATAAACATAAGACACTCATCTAACACTAGGACTATGAATAACCCCAGTGAACACCAAGAATTTTAGCAGTACTGTGTTATACTGTAAAAGTATAACACAGAAAAAATACGGCAACAAAGTTCAAATACAGCAGCTATATTTCAAATATATACATATATATGCTATGATGTACTTCAAATCAGTATCACGACAATCTCCCAAGGAGGTGGTGGTGTCACCACCCCTGGAGGTGTTTAAGGCAAGACTGGAAGTGGCACTTAGTGGCATGCCTAGTTGACATGGTGGTGGTCGGTCAAAGGTTGGACTCAATGACTTCAGAGGTCTTTTCCAACCTGAGTGATTCCGTGATGAGCTTGCTCACAATAACTATGGATTTCTCCAGTACAGCAACACATCTTTCTGTTCTGGTAGATGGTTTCCTACTATCTCATGCTGCTTCAATGTATCTCAATAAAACTATTTTTCTAAGCACTTGCAATTTAACTGCCAGTGCTCTCTTTTTAATTCTTCCACACCAAGCCAATTACACTTACGGTCTTTTCTTTATGAGCTTTTCTAAGAAACCCCAGCTTAGCTAATTTCTTAGATGCATTCCTGACACATATCTTTGGCTGTGTTCTGCTGACTCACTATCCGGCAATAAACTCTTCACTTAACTCTGGAGCAGCGACTTTTCTCTTTGATAGTTTGTTAACGTTGCACGTTTCCATTCAGGACATTGCCACTGCTGTCCTAAGTACTGGGATGTCCAGGGGCTATCAGCAGTTCCTTGAGGAGCTGCTCTGTCCTCACTCTGGGCTGCACAAATCCAGAATAAGGTACTCACGATTCGCATACAACATATGGAAGTGATTCATTTGGGGGTTTTTTGGTTTAGTTTTTTTTTGTTTGTTTTTTGTTTTTTTTTTTTTTAAAGATAAAACATCATAGTTACAAAGTGATTATCGGTTTAACTTCATATAAACTCACTCAGAAACACTGGGTGGAACTGAGATGTAGATTGAGAACGTGAAGCTGAGGGAAGAACACCATTACTCTTGACCATTAACTAACAATAGGGGAAGTGGCTTTCAAACCAGTATCATCATGTCCAGGTTCAGCTTTGCAGTAATTTATTAGTCCTACAGCCATAACACTACCTCATCACTCTGCATGTTACCATCACAACAGGATTATCACAGCTTTCATCAAATCACCATCCATCTCCTCAGATCTTCATGTGATTTCTGAATGCCACCATGCAACAGAAATTCACGGAGCTCCTAAATCTCACCTATGAATAACAGCTACTCCCATGCATCAGGATTGGGATTTCAAGGACTCCTAAGTTTAACAAATGCAAAGCCACAGGATACCCTCACAGCCAGCTGTCACAAACAGCATTCCTCTGGGTGCCTGCAGACACCAACACATGACCTGACCTGTTCCCACAGAGATCACATCACTGTGGAACCAGTTCAGTAAACGGAAAGGAGGATAAAGCTGTAAGGCTGTTACTTGTTAGATGCCTGAGACTATAAATACAGCCTGTTTGCTTGGGCTCCCCTAATGGATCATAGTGCTTCAAAGAAACAGTAAAGGAAAAGGGAATAAGAATAGAAACACATGGCTTCTTCAGAGAAGGCCATTTCCTCAGTATTTAATTCAAAACTGAAAGAGAACATAGGGCCTTATGCCAAATTCTGGGCAATGCAGCTGTAGCCAAGGACAGCCTCTAGTTATATTCACTGATATCCCATCTCTAAAAATACATAAATGGGCACCTGCTCAAGAACACATAAAACTAGAGCTCAGGACTTGGTTTTCTAAAGGTCATGCAACTGTCCAAACATTCTTTATTATTTGGGGCTGGAACTCACATCTCTCTGTAGAAAAAGAGGATGAGCATTCCTCAATGTAAGGTGGTATCATGTAACAGTAACACCTTCTGCATATTTAAGAGAGATTTATTCAAGTATTGTTATATCAATTTCATCTTTCACAGGGAGACTGTTTATGTGGAAACCCATAAGAGATTTTTCTCATAGGGGAGTGTGTGATTTTATTATGTGAATTCTCCAAACTGAGGCACATACTCCACTTTATAGCTTAACAATTCAGCACTGAAGCTGAACAAGACATCACTTCCCTTTAAGGAGGTTTCTTCCAACAAGGCTGCCTGCTTGTGTCCATCTCCTTGCCTGTATTCATTGGTACAGCAGTAATGCTGAGTGTAGAGAGATGGAGGTGCACACTCCACCTAAGTGCTCTGGACACCAGTGTGGCCCTGGTGTGAGGACTTTGCAACTGCAAGTACAGGTTGAGAGAGCCTGGGAAGCAAGCATTGCTCACAGCCACCCTTCTCCACCGTGTAAGAGCCTGCAAGCATCACTTGAGACATAAGATATATTAAAAGATAGTTGTTTTCTTTTTGCACTTTCTGTTTGATTTGGACATGCAGACAGGGTGCCACAGCTAAGCCCATTTCCTTGAGGGAGAAACTGTGCCTGAGACTGTTCAGCCATGTATCTGGCCAGCTGGTACATGAAGTGATGTGCACTCTAGGCATGCCAAAGCACTGCTATCCTTGCTCGACCTAGACTAGAGGATGCTTACTCCAACAGGACTCAAGTACCACTAGTGACAAACTCTCAGCCGCTTTAAAGTCAGTTGTGGACCAGAAGCCTTTTGTTTCACAGGAAGGTCTGCTGAAATAAAATAAGCAAATAAAAAGAAAATAAATTCACAACCAATATCTGTGTTCTACTTAAAAACACTGCCAAATTCAGGGATATAAGGGGTTTTGTCACTGAAGGTTATTTTCTTGCTATCAAAAGAAAATTAACCACAAAGCCAGCACCTTCTTGTATCTCATCCTCATTCTTCAGGCTTTCTTCCTTGTTTTTCTTAATTCTCCATTCTTGAAAAACTGGTAGATTTACTTACAGTCATCTGGCTGAGGCAGCCACAAGTTGCTCTATTGTCTCAGTGGTGAACTGAAGCAAAAACCTATTCAATCCCAGGCAGCAGGGTAGCTGTGCTGTGAAATGTCAGCTAAAACATGTCAGGGCACAGTGACAACTGAGATGCAAGGGCATGGAGAAACCCTTCCATCCCACTACCTCTGAAAGCTGCCCATTCTTTGTTTGTTTATTGCTTGCAACAGTCTCCTATGGTTATCTAGAAAATAGCTTTAAATTCCCAGTGCCTGCTGCCAACAGGCTGGGCAGAAATTTCCAGATATGGCCAAAATCAGTTCCTTCTTTTAAACACAGACACAGAACTTGCCACCTCAGCAGTTAGGACCTTACCCACATAAAGGGGCTCTTACTGTCACTCATTTGCATGAATTCTGGACTCAACCCATGGCCTGACATCACTGGGTCTCAGACCCTCCCCAGACGTCTAACAGCGTGGCCAATGCAGGGACAGGCTGAGGTGAGAACTTCCCTGGTCCAGGAACAGGATGCTCCTCCGGGACATTTTCCCCCCAAAAACCTGTGTGGGATTTATTTCTGGCTCTATCCATCACATTGACTGACTTCTCCTGCAAGCTGCTACCAGCCATTTTACCCTCCTGCGGTTTTGGTTCCTGTAGTACCTTTAAATGTTGGCCTCAAAGGAGCGAAACTGATTTATCTAAGGAGCAGCACTGCTTTGCACCAGAGGTTAACTACCTACAGAATACTCACTTAGGGGAACTTCTGCTTTATGTATTCTTTACATACATAGTATTCACTTAGCTCTAAAGGGCTCCAGGTCACCTATTAAGGAAAGGGATAGAATGAGAGACTACATTATCCTGCTCCTGAAGTTAAAGTGAAATACCCTAAGTTTATAATACATCTCTAACTCCAGATAAACAACTAATGCAAAGGATCTCTAGCACAAAGCACTATACTATGACTGCCTAAACACTGAATGAATCTTAACCATAAAAGGTATAGCTGTCATTTATAAAATTAACCTTTCTACTTTTTTAGGATTTCTTACTTTCTAACAAAGTACATGGTCATTCATGTGATGAGTTACACAACTGTGTTGAGAAAGCACACATCTAGTCACAGTAGTGAGATATTAAACAAATATTTTCAGCTGAACACACACACAGAAAAATAAAAAACACCTGCTTTAAATAGATTTTTCTAAGAATTCCCATTGGTAGTCTGATAACCTGTTATACAGTTGTAATGAATGCTTACATTTTAAGTGAACATTTAAGTTGGGACATTTTATTTGCAGATAAACACCCAGTAACAAAAAAACCACCCCCGTCTTTTCATTAGGTTAGTTTTTAATGTCAGGGACCAAGACTGTTTTTAAAGCAGGAACACATCTCAGTTTTTGGGATGACAGTCACTCATCTGAAAAAATCAGTTCCACTTGCTAAAATAAGTTAAACTGGTTTAAAGAAATGCAGAGCAAGGACAAACAGGAAGGACATTTTTTGCTAAATATGTGTAATTGTTTTGGGTTCTGGATTTCTAACATTAACACCAAACCACAAAAATCACACACATTCTTTATTTTCTATACTAAAAACTCTCAAGATCACATCAGTCCTCAGGCAAACTCAGAAAAATCACTGTATCATTGCGGAGACAACTCATGAGTTCAAACTGAATTTGCCTGTGCTACACAGGTGGGCTGGTGAAATCTTCCACAGGGCAAAAACCACTTCTGATGAAAAGGACTATGTAACATTTGCTTTGTAGCAGATTAGCAAAGACTACCGAACAGAGTATTTGCTTTACATATAATCTTAAGGGCTGGTTAAATACAAATGATTTAGGCACGGCCAAAAGCAGGGCTGAGCTCAAAACTATGCTTGGAGCTGATTAGTCATCTAATCTCCTTATTCAGTACCAAGTAAAAATTAGGCACACAAAACCAGGATTCATAAGCACCATCATCCCACCTCACCCTTGCCAGCAGAGAAGATACAGAATGAGAGATAGATGTGACCCTGTTACTCTCACACAGCCAGGTAACAGCATCCCACTGCAAGAACATGCAGTCAAACCTTTACAAAAATCCCAAAAGGTGCCAGTCCTTTTAGGTTCCCTGTCCTTTTCAATTGAAAGCCCTGGGGCTACTACTACTACTACTACTACTGGCTAGCAAGAGATAAATTCAGGATCAAACCTCCGCTTTCAGGGAATCTGAACTCCACTCTCCCCCTGCTCTGTCTGCAGGGCATCACAGTGTGCAGACACTCCTGGAGCCAAAACCCAGGTGCTGGGGGAGACATGACTTGTCAAGACCTGGGGAAGCTCTGGGCTGGGAGTCAATCATTTGCCAGAAGAGCCCATCTGAGGCTGAGGTTGCCATGACAAATGATCCTTTTATGAAATACCAGGGTAAATGGGAATATGAACTTGTAAACTTTAATGGCATGGAACTAATGCAAGCCCTCAGGCTGCTATTAATCACGCTTCCATTCCAAATAATTTAAAAATTAATTACTTGGCTTTGTTATTTTCTTTCAGATAGTGGATATCTGATGAAAGGTGTTCAGCTGACTGATTAACCACCCCTTCACTGGCATACTTGCACTAGCACAGGAAAGGAGACGTACAGCAGCTACGTCAGAAGATATTTATGTATACCTGTCAGTAGGCAGTAATATTCTAGCTCCACATCTGAAACATGTCCTGCCACCTTCAGCAGCAGCATGATAGTTAATACCTCCAAATTTGGGAATTTGCAGGCACTACAAAAAACTAAAACCTCACTCTCTTAGCTTCTTGCTTCCTTATTGACTGTCTGATCCCTGAGACTGTCCTTGGTTTTGATTTGTAAGGTATATCATAGTCTGCAGTCTGATGGGCTAACTAGATGCGTCATACAAATGTGTGTCCCACCAAATGCAAACGCCCTCCTGCCTAGTGAATGTCACCTTGTTCCCAGCCACAGAGTGAAGAGCACTCAGAGCTCTCCACCTACTCTCCCCTCTTTGTCCCACTCCCCTTTCTCATGGCCCTCTTATTCGTTTGCTCTGGGACAGAGACAGTGCTTGTCTTTTCAATAAGCCTTGATATATTAGTTCTTTTCAGAATGGACTAGACCTTTTGATTTTTGTATCAGGCTTCTCTTCCTAATGAAAACTGTATCTACTAATGAGAGAAGGAAAGTTGTGGGTATCCTCCTGTGTGTTCCTATGGCTCCTATGCCTGCCTTTGCTCTGCCAGCACTCATACACCAGGGTACCTTGACCCACCGACAGGGCTTGCGTTCCCTCCCTCATGTTAAAAGATTTCTCCCTCTGAAGGACCAGTCTTTCTCAGGGCTACGTTCAGGTTGCTTAACCTCAGAGCACTCAGAAATAAGAAATTAATGTGCTGACCGCACACGAGATCACAGACTGGAGGTGTTACTAATTGCCACCTATGTTCTTTCAGGAGACATGTCACTGGAATACCAAAAAGTTAGACCTTGCCCTGCTGTCGTTCAGGATCATTTTCACCGTATCAGTACCCCAAAATGAGTTTAGGAAAGCTTCCCCAGACCAAGTCACTGTGGGATCTGCCACTGGGGAGACAACATCTCCTCCTCTCTGGAACTCTCAAACAAGGAATACACATTTCTGGCCTTGAAAAACTGTCCTTCGTTTATGTCCCTGAACAAAACAAAGAATGTCTCCCTCCCCCCAGCCTCTGCCACCCTCCTTCTCTCAGAGAGTCAAACTCTCCAGTTGAACTGTCTGGCTCAGCCAGAATTCACTGAACTCTTACCCCAATCTGTGTTAATACAGTGTGAGGCTGCCAGACAGGTGAGGCAAACTCTCCATGGCACCAAAGGTGCTGAGGCTGGAGCATCCCATCAGCCATCCTGAAAAAGCACCACTCCCACGACAAAACAGCTTCCAGCTGCTGGCTGGAAGCAGCATCCTGACATAGGACAGGCTCTCCCAAGCCTCCTCTTCATGCCTTGTTGAGCTGAGGGTTTTTTCAATAAACAAGGAAACTCCATTTGAGTGTTATTTTCATACGACACCCAGGAACAAGGCTAATAGAAAAAGGTATTGGCTGCTACAAAGTCAGTTAGCAAAAGTATTTCATTTTTTAAGTGTGTCATTTTATGCTAAATGAGATTTATAGTCTACCTTTTCCTTCTTTCAAACATCTCAGAGCTAAAACTGAGGACCATGTAAGTACCAGTATCAAAAATCCTACAAATTAACAATACCCTAATGGGACAAATTAGCTTTTGAATTATTAGCAAGACAAGTGGTATGGAAAGGCATTAAAAACAGAAACAAGTTACGAACTTTGCAGGAGTAACATATTTTTGACACTTTATCAGTGGAAAATGAGGTGTGTTTCTAGCAAGTACTTCAAAGGGAGAATGCCTTGCCCACAAATGTCTGAGCGTCTGTTTAGTAAAGTGGAATGTGAATATCTGTGAAACCCAAGTAAAAACATGAGGCTATGGAAAATATACAACACATATATGAAGATCAACTCTAAACTTTTATATTCCAAAAGAGTTCAGATGTTACTATTTTCAGATATACATACAGTTTTATACTATCTCTTCCATGGTTTCAGACAGCTTCTAAAATATGTTTAGGTAAGGCTAAAAAAATTAAACAAATCCACTGAAAGCGAGAAGAATAATTTCTTTCTTTTCCTGTCTTTTATGGTATCTGTTAATGGCAAATAACATACTATTATGCTGTAGTTTTGCCTGAGACCCTGATGTGGATGACATTAGTCTTTCATTGAGAAAGCACTAACTTCAGGAAAAAAAGTGTCTGGTGTATTCACCAAATTTAGCAGTCCACAGTTCAATGCTGCTCTTACAGAAATTGAAGAAACTCTCATTAATTCCAAGGGGTGAAGGGCTGGTCGTGAAAATTCTAACTATGTTTTACTAATAGAATTCATCTTCTTAATCAGCTGGCATGTGAACCCATTTTTTCCGGCTGCTGAAAGCAGCTTGTGCTTTGCTTTTATTCTTCCGAACACAATTAGCAAAGCACTCCAGCAGCTGAATAGACCCATTCATTTGAACAAATTACTCCTTGGCAGGGTTTGGGGTTTTTTTTTCACTTTTTTTTTTTTTTCTTAAATCTCCAGAAAACTCTCTCCCATCCTGATGTAGTCAGAAGACACAAAAGCCTGACATTAATCTTGCCTGCCTGTGCCTGAAAAGAGACAAGTGGGCCAGACACCCTTGAATAAGTTACATTTTCAGCATCTCAGTAACACAACTGAATTGCTCACTTATCCCAACCTTATCTTAGCTGGTGTGCAATCCTAATTAAAAGGCTGACGTAAGGAATACACACAAGGAAAAGCCTGGCACTGATGTTATGGATGAGATGATAAACTTTATGAGCTACCTCCCACGTAGCTTTTGTAGTTATCTGTTGGAGCTAGAACAGTTGCTCCTAAGTGCACCATTTCTCATTTCAGAGGGCTGAAAATGTTAAATAAAACAGAGTTGCCCTTTCCAATAGGTAGCAGCATCTTGCTGATCTAATTAATCTATGTTGCTCATTCTTTCATGGAGATAACTGGCAAATCAGGCTCCAATTCCCTTTTCCTGATGCTCATTTTCAGGGTGAAAAAGGCTGTGGGTAGGATAAAACCCATGCACCCACCTCATGAACAATGCTGTCATGTAGTTAACACAGCAGAAATATTTGTTTAATTAGTTGCATTTCCAGCTCTTAAATGAGAAGAAAAAATAAGCCATGGGTGGTCTGTAACCTCAGAAGAGCAAATATCCTGGGCTGTAAAATCATCCCAGCTCAGAATACTGGGTTGGCCATAAAAAAAGCATTTATTGAATCCTAGGACTGAGTCAGGAACAGAAGGTGCATTAAGAGCTTCCAAACTGCAGCCTTCATTAAGTGTTCAGCATTATTTAATAAAAATGGCTTATGCATATACCTTAACTGAAACACTGTTTATTCATAAACATTTTTAACTACAGTATGTGTTGGGAGTTGTTCACATACCAATTCAGAGACAGTTTCAAATTCTTCCTTCAAGTAACTGCATGCAATTCCCACTGCTGTCTGCCTCAACTATAGGTCTATAGGCTATAGTCTGCAAGGAGAGCTTGCAAGGATCTCATTAGGTTTATAGAGACCAGGACACAATACTGTTAATGTCTTGTTAATGCATTAACATTACACAAGTGAGTAAACTGCTGTCATTGGTATAAAAGCATTAAGTTATTCCAATGTCCTTACACCTGAAATTTGAATAGATTTTTGAAAAAATTCCTCCTTTTTTGGGATAATTTATCAGAGAAATTGATCTCCAGGTAAAATGGTCATGCTATCCACAAAACTACAGAACGCTTCTTGAAAAAACATAATGACGCTGTCAAATGCTGAAACTATGGCTGAGCAGATTTAATGCTTCAGCCCACAGTTCTTTGGGTTACATTAATATGACAGTAACTGCTTTCACGCTCAGAGAGTGGTGAACAAGCAAACTAATAATATTTCCTAACAGACCCAGGCAGCTGTTTGCAATGGGATGTTGCAATGAGACATCGCAGATGGGGAACATCCTCATTTTCAGCCCCGTCCTGTGCAACTAATACCTACCCTACCCAAAGACTTCTAGGATGGTTTCTCAGAACCAATCTTATTTTCAGTGTCGTCTAGTTAAAAGGTGCTTAAGAAAGCTTTTTCCTTCATGAGACATTCCTGGAAGAGTCAGAGAAATTGCTTTTTGCACACTTCCCTGCTCACTCTTAAGGCACAGGTTCTTCCACCTTCCCTATTTCCCATGCAGAAACAACTGTAACTTCTGACCTGGGAAAGATGTACTCAGAACACATTTTTTCTCTTTTCTGTGTGGTTTCATAGCTGGAGATGAAGACGGCCAACACTCTTTGACCTGTTACTCCTCCAAGGGCTGTATGTGCTCTGCATCTGGCAACTGGACAGCTGCTGCTTTAGAACTTTGCCCTTTCTGTCTCCCTTATCTTTCCTTCTGTCATCTGCTTATTTTCCATTTTTACGATATTCTTTTTTGTTAGATAATAATGCCATTAGGACTAGTGCTGGCAAGAGGCCAGGACAAAATGGCAGCACTAATGACTTTTGTTTGAGTTAGGGTCACTGCAAGATAATTTAGACCGTGGACCTGGGGCCCCATTTTCCCATGACACTGAAAAATCCACACAGAAAAGCAGAAACATTGAATGCTTCAAACCAAACCTCCAGAAGTTCATCCTCTTGGGACACAGCTTGCAGAAAAGAATGAGGACTACATTTCAACACCCGTGGATACGACTTGAGATGGACTGTACTACTGACTATCTTTCCGCGTAGTTTTTGTTTACAGAAGCAGAATCCAGTAGAGAAAAATCCATCACTGACACTTCCCACCCACTCAGCTCAATGACTTCTGCCTCCCAATCATCTCTTGGAGGTCACAGCCTTGATTAATGCATACCCAGGCCCCTTTCTTACCATGTTGCCAAATGAAGCATTGTTAATGCGTGCCCACTACCCACAAATCTTTCACAGAGGAAGGAACTGGCCTTTGGGTTGGCTTTTTATTTTTTCCCATTAGTTTTAGAATGGATTTTTTTATGAACCCTGAAAGCTGCCCCAAAATGTTTCTCCTCTGAACAGGGCAGTAGAACAATCAGTTAAGAGAATTTATCTTTCCCACTGTTCAAAGTGGGGAAATGTATAAGTCATCACAAATTATGAAAACCAAACCAGAAAGTTAAAATTCACCCACTGTTAATGAAGAAACACAGCTAGTAATTTTTTTTGCTATACTCAAACCAAGACTAACTCACTTAAATACATTCTATTTTACCATTGGCAGAAAGTTGTGAGAAAACAAGAAGAGGCTCTGCTGAGATCTATGTAACCTAAGCATCCGTGTAATACCAGGACACTGCATTTCAAAACAAACCTCCTTGCCCCCTGATCCACAATCTGCAGCTCCTTCACAGATAGTTCCAAATCCCTGTGGCCTCCAACATGAGGCTTCCTGTGAGTCAAGGATTGATGTTTCAGATGGCAGAAAGCTGTGGTATGTGTACATAGTTCACAAGATCCTCCCTCTGTCCCAGACTGGGAAGAGCACAGAAACCAGGCGGGAAAGAAGGAATAGGAAGAGGAGCGTGAGAGGCAGTGGCAGGAGGAGGGGGCCCATGCCACTGCCTGACGCTAGCAAAGGCTGATGTTTATGTGTGAAGGAGTGCTTGGAACAAGGTGAAAAACTCTGATCACAGGTGGAAATGGGACACAGGGAGAGGCAGCCCTCAGAGCCAGGAACAAGAAGGTCAAGGATGAGACTGTAGGGGGTCAGGGCCCCACCAATGCCCTGGGACAGCCCAGAGCATTTGGAGCACAGAGTGAGGAATCACAGAAAGAGGACTTCTGGCAGTGGATGTGCAGCTGTGTCTCCCTGACAAACAAATTAGCCTGCAAAATCTCCCCCATGCTGGCACAGGGGAATTTTCTCTCCCACAGATCCACTTCTGCTTGACCATAACAGGGCTTGTACCTATCCAGCCCAAATTAACACTCCACAGAGTTTGCAGTGTGTCCCTATCCTAAAGAACAGCAAAGCATCCCTATTCCTGCCACCAAACCACCCAGAGACAGTATCCTGAACTCTTGGCAGTATAAGGCTTTTCTCATATGGGAAATGTCAGACTGTCCAGATTAAAAAACCCACAAACTACAGGTGAATAGATCTTTAATACTCAAAATCACATTTCTCACCAACCACAACCATAGCACATAGCAGATTTTCAAGATACACAGCCTGCTAAGCAACATCTGCAAAAGGGCACATAGAGAGAAAAGGGAAGAACAGCACAAATTGCAACCCCATGCCTTCTTCAGAACTCATTTAGCAGGTTCTTCAGAGAGCAGCACCTTGAAATTGGTAGTTGGGGTTTCTCCACTAACCCAAGACAAAAAACACCTTCAAAAGACTATGACTAGACTTCAAAAGTATCACAGGAAAAATACTAACTACTGATATGATTCAAATTTCACATGTTAATATTTAAATAAAATATATTCAAGTTCTAAGAAGCAAAAGTTTTCTAAAGGCAGCCTAAGTTATACAATAAACTGCAGGAAAGGTTATTCGTTCTTTAACACAACATCCAAGTTCATCAGCTTCTGCTGATGAACTCAAGATGACGCCTCCACTGTGAGGGACACAACACTTACAGCAAAGAGATGACACAGGTGCCTAAGTGGGAGCTGGAAAATGAAAGGTTGGAGTTGATTTACAAGTTTCAAGCATTAACTCCTTGCTCTCATTTTCTATAGCTAAAGACTGACCAAACTCTCAAGCCCCTTTTCTTTATATTTTGAAAGTTTACTCTGCACCATGGAGAAGGTTGACCATCGAGGAAGTACTTGTATCAGTATGCAGATATCCCAATAGTATGTGCTATACATTTTTGCTTTCATAGATGACTTTTCTATGAAAATGTCTAACAAACTATCTTAGCAGAACCTCAAAGGCAATTTTTAAAGGCATTTTCCTCCTATATTTTGAGAGATTAAAAAACTTTCCCACATCCATCTCTGGAGGACATTGGTATTCACCGAGCCTTAAAACAACTTGCAAGGACTGTACTGATATTTTAGACAGTTCAAAATGAAAAACATTGTTGGGAAATAAGACCCCTTTTCTCATTCACATCAAGAATAACTTCATCAGACGCAGTACTGAGAGTGTACCTTTCTGAGATGTGATTTTTTTAAAAAAACAAAAATTATTGTGAGAAAAGAAAAAAGAAGACTATAGTTCTTTGCCTATTAAAAAAAGACAAATAATAGGTGGTAGAGACCTGGCAACTTTTCTTTCCCCAGCCTTCCTGCTGATGAACTAAGGGGCAAGCACAGGACAACTAGTCATGGATAGTGGTGCATAGATCCCGTGCACCTAAACAAAGACTATTCTTGCTACTCACATTATTTTTAAAAAAAATAAAAATATATATATTTGCGACAGGAAGACTTTGCCACTGAACCCAGGTGATTCCGTTGTGGTAAGATCTGACTGATATTTTTGCTGTAATTAGGAGCAAGTTTTTCTAAAGCCTGTCATCAAGTACTTACATAGTCATCCTCATGAAGACCTTGCTTCTGAACAGAACTTTTCACCTCCAGGGAAAACTTCTCAAACTCGGGCTTCACAGTCCTCAGCAGAGTGACAGTTTGGAGGTATGAGTATGCTTTCTTGGCTTCAAGGTCATGTTTGTCTCCTCTTCTCCAAGAGCCATTTCCTAAAATGGAAAACAAGCACATTTCCAACTTCAAACTAGCTACCATTATAGGACTGTCTTCCTTTTTTCCCTCAAAAGTCCCTTTTTCCTGCACGTTGGGGAGACAGCAGCCTACAAGGGAGAACTGGACCTTCTTCAGACACGAAGGAAACCAGGCAGTGAGGAATAGCTGGTGGGAACTAAATGTGCAAACTGAAGTCAACTTTATTCCCTTGCTGTGGTTGCTTATTTTCAAAGGGTGGGATGAAGCCTGAGCGTGAGAAGACATCTTGGAACAAAACACATGTGCTGGATCTCAAACGCAGAGATATTTAAGCTCAAAGAAGTGAGGGAGCATTCAACCACAAAGTTTTTGTTACACATCACTCCACCAGCGACATTCTTGGACAGTCAGAAAGGCACCAGTGAAGTCAATATGATGAGCATGACCCTGAATGGGAGGCAGATGGTGCAGCTCTCCCACTGTGGTCAAGGAGAAAACCATGTGCGCTGTGGCTGCCAGAGCAGCCCCACTTTCAGTGGAAAAGGAACACTTAGAAATAAAATGGAATCCTGCGCCTACACTGTATTTACACGTGTTTTGTGTCACTGCAAGGGAACAATTTAACTCAGACCACCAGTAAAGAAACCACATTTTTTAAAAGCAGGATATCTGACTAGTTGTTTATTAGCAGATGAGTCCTTCTGCAGAACAGAGACTGGCCACAGCAGGCCTTGAGACCCTGATCCAAACATTCAGATGTCAGTGGAAAGGTTCACATTGTCCTGGAGCAGGCTTTGTGCTCTTCTACATAAATGATAACCAAAAAAGCCTAGAGGGAATAGTGGTAGCCCTAGGCAGTGTGCCCTTACAAATAATTAAATGCTATACAGTCATTTTAATTTTTGAACAGCAGCAGCAAACCCCACTATGGCTAAACGAGTCCAGAACAAAGACTAATGCTAAACTTCCAAGGGTGACCTGGAGGCACATGGGAAACTAAAATGAGAGAAAGTGTGGTTGTTTCACTTGGGTTGAGGACCATGGTGCCATTTGGACCAAGAGAAGCAAGTGGTTTGGGAGTGGAGATGTTAAGGAAGAGGGAGTCTGGGCATCAAGCCCATGGTGCTCCTTGCACAGCGCTACCAGCTGCAGCACATGGCTGCAAGAGCAAATTTGTGCACAGACCACCTTTTTCCCCTGTAGCAGGTGAATAGAGCTTGCATTTTGTCCTCTCAGTATCCTGGCACCGCTGCTGGAACTCAATTGGAGAACTGCTCTGCTTCCTCAGAGAACACAGGGGAACAAGCAAAGGACATGCACTTCTCTGGAGGGTAAGTCTTTTCTTCTGCAGCTTTTTTGCACTTCTTTTTGGTTCCAGGGCAGCTCCTGTCATTCCCAGCACAAGGCTGGAGACACAGGAGCACCTAAAACCCATTAACTCTCTTTTTCACCCCAGAAAAGCCTTATTTACCACAGTCCAGTACTACTTAGGACTGTAATCTTTAGAGATATCATGAACTTTGCTAATTATATTTTTTTAAACTGATTGATTTCTTTCTTTTAGGAAGAAGCTCTAGATACATGTACCTTGGTTTAGGGATTTTTTTCCCAATACAAAGTTTAACTGGTCAAAGTAACTTACACCAAAACTCAGTGGAAACACTGGAGAGTAAGCAACATCCCACTGTCTGGTTTTGCCACTCTTTCCTTCAGTGCCCACACCTGTCCTTACTGCTTTCCAAGAGAGAGAAATGTACATTCAGCAGCTGTAAGCTAGTACATCTTGCTGCATTCCCCAAAGGAGAGTACAAGCCCTGCAGGTGACTCAAGGCTGAAAAGCTTCTCCCCCAGCTGGGTGCCTGCATTTTAGAGGTGCAGTATTCAAGAAGTACAGCAAAGACTACAGCACAGAGGGCTTTGCACTTACAAATGGAGATGGGATGGCCAAAAAGTGCAAGATTATATATGCAAATTAAAAAAAAGTTAGCCTAAGTTTCTGTTCTGGACACTATACATGTGTTTTTTTTAAAAGTCCTGACATGGAGTGGGGACGGTACACTTGCATAACAGCGTTCCTAGAATAATTTACATATTTAAATTCCTTCATGGATTATTTTGTGGGAGGTCATCTTGTTACAGTACAGTTGTGTATAATTATTGCAGCTCGGCATTTAATATGTTTGTTCTTCTGAAGAATTAAAAATATTCAGAACAGAGGACAACAATAAACTGCAATAAAGTCATCTGAACCTAAAGGCAGTGCCAATTGCCCAATCGCTCCCACTCAGATTTTATAAGATACAAAATCTAGTATCTTCAGGCACTAGGCATAGCGAATTTTTAAGGAATTTCTCTACCCTTCTCTTATGCTTTCTTTCCACATGCAATGACCACCTGCATAGAAATCAACTTCTGGTGCACAGTCATGTCACTCTACATATGAAACACATCTACGAAGAGAAAAATGGGTTTAAAAGAAACATCAGGAAATGCCACATTCTAACTACACTACATCAGAAGACAGACAGTTTTCATGAATCCTTTAGAGAAGCTACAAGAAGACAGGACTACCTGTGATGCAAAAGAGGGTTGTGCTGAGGCTTCCACAAACCACAGGGTAAATAGGAATTGCTCCCACCACTGTTGCATGTCAGAATTCCAGCATCGCACTGTACATGGCTGGACAAAGTGCTGCCTACTGGGGGTGCATCACTGGGGACATCCACCCCACACCAGCTGTGATCTCTACATTACTACTTCCCAGGTAGTCACCCTGTGCCCATTTCAGCTAAGGCAAGGAAACCATCAGTTGTAAGGGACAATTCATCTGAGCGACTATGGAAACATAAGGATGAGGTGAATTGCTGTATAGGGGTGCCTACTTCACCCCAAAATCATCCCAGCTCACACATAGATTTGTGCCTATGGCCAGATGAATAATTTCTGATGTATTTCTACTCTGAGTCAATGCTGGCAGCCAGAAGGGTTATTTGATCACTGGTTTCTAGTAAAGTCAAATCTGCAAAGCTCCCATGGTCTAACAGAGGGGCCAAAACTCCAGGGTTCCGTGACTGTTGATATGGGTAGAACTTCAGCTCTTTGCTCTGGTCCTGAATAAAGCTACAATGCCATATAGTCTTGCTTATGCTACCAGGGATAAAGTCACTTCAAACTCAACTGAAAAAGAAAATCTTGATTTAAACCATCGGCTATGATCTTGTTCTACAACTTTATATTTCAGTTATTTGAGTGATTTCCTTATTACCTGGCAAAACCTGGCACTCTTTAGCTAACCTAGATGAGACATGCAGCAGTATCTGTACTTCAGTACATGTCTAGATCTCTGAATTCAGTTACAAACCTTCATTATGCAGCATGTCAAACAGCACTGTTTGCCGTGGAATAGTCTCAGAGGTATAGGTGGGTAACAAAAAGTTTATGCAAAAGAATTTAATATATCACTAACTGATTAATAAAAAAATATACATTATCCTTGCCTGAATTCATTTGTTCCTGTTGGTCAGCCTTTAAGGCTTATAGAAAGAAAAACCCCAAAGTTTTCACTTCTCAACTCCCATTTGGTTTTAAATTTGAAATGAATTTGTGGATTAGTTAAATTAGTGAAGAGTGGATGAGTTAAAGCGGTCTGCAGGGGGGAAATTGCTTCCTCTGTACCTGTGAAAGAAGCTCCTCCTTCCAAAAGCCATGTTGATACTTCAACAAAACCTAGTTCCATGAGATTAACTTCCTCCAGCTTCAGCCACCTAATGTTTGAACTCAGCAAACACATTGCTCCAATATAAGTAATTTAAGTGAGACAGCTGCAGCAGCTCAGAGCAGGTTTAGTCCCTGCCATGCACTGATTCAACATGCAGTTACATTTGATATTACAGCATATAGGTATATTAGGTATATTTTAACAAGAAAACTAATTTACATTTTGAAGTCATGCTTTTAGTTTGACAACTATGATTCTTTTCACTTACTGGTGGAACCACTCACTTTTATCCACTCTAGTAAATCTGGACTGCCTGTGTCCTATCCAGTGCTTCCCCTTTAACCCAGCATGGCTGAATATTTCTGCAGATATTGTTTCCGATAAAAAACTGAAATAAATTAGACACATGGATGCCCCAGCACAGAGACGACTTCTGGAGACCCAAGCCCTGCAGCTGCCCACAGTGCTATCTGTTGCTAATGCCTCCTTCCAGCCATCTGCTCAGACCACAGGTCACCAGGCAGCCAGAAAAACCCCTGCCCCGAGATCTGGCAGTCACAAGTCTGGGAATAGTGCAAGCCACCTAGACCTGAGCACACACTGCAGAGTGAGGTACCCACACCATAACCAAGGTCTCCGTCACTGAAAAGTAAAAAAATAAGTAACCCCTGTAGTATGACTGGCATCTTGTGACCCACCCAGTAGCAACTATAGCCACAAGGTCTGTTTTATTTCCTGCAATACCTTAGCCCAAGTGGAAGATAGCTGCAACAACAGGGAGAGACAGTGGTATTTGCCAGGGCTCTGCTGTGTATTTTGAGGCTAACAATACTACCAAGCTTACAAAGACTTTGCAACACACTTGGGCAAGAAAAACATTACCATATGATGAGCTGTTGAAGAGTTCGATGTTGAAGAAAGCATAGTCCCCGTTGGTCATTCCTTGCCGATGAGCAGCCAACATGATGTTCCTGATAGTGTCACTGCTGGCACACATGATTACAACTGGTGGAGGAAAATGAGACACACAGATAAGAAGCAGTTCAAGAACTTCAGGGAACAGCCTGTTAAGCATGAATACTGGAAGAGACAGTGACCCCAGCTGTCCTCCCGGTGTTGCAACAAACATGACAACACAGACAGCAAATGAAGCTGATTTCCTAAATAGCTGAAAAGACAGGTAGTGAACACAGAGCAGCTTCCTCCTCCCTTGTCTCCCCTGAAGATAATTAAATAGAGCCTCTGTGTGATCTGTTTGTGTACCCCTGCAAGACGTGATAAGTTCTGACTCTGAATGTCTTTAGCTGCATATATTTGTAAAGCAGACTACAACTACGTCTCTGTTGTTATTTCTTAGTGGACATAAGACAGCCTGAATAGGGAGAATTAAGGTAATACCATGACATTACCATTCCAATTTCCATTCCACTGAACAGTTTAGCATAGACTCAACTTGCCTACACCTCAGCAATCTAATATTTAGGCATCTGATCTAGAATTTGTTGCTTCTCTGCACTTAAGGAAGAGCAGCATCTATGCACCTGTGGTACAGCATATGAATCTTTTCAGAACATGACTTTCTCTCCAGAGACAATACAGTAAGTCTAGGCAACAACCTTTGATGGGATGCTTAATATTAAGAAATGGGAAAACCAAGTGCTGCTTTCTAAGCATGAAGATTAAAGGTGGGTGCATGATTAAACACCACAGAGCTTCATTTATCATCAACTAAGAACTAAGCAGAGGCTCTGCTGCTACAGCAGGACCTACAGGCCCAAAGGCGTGCTCTGTGTGGGCACCTTGATCCACACTGTGATGAATGTGATTGATAGCTCTCTCCCAAAACCTGCTGGGCAGGAGGACTACCCGCCTTGCTATCCCTTCCTTAAGCAAAGGGAAAGCAGGAACTCCGGTGAGGTCTTCAGCAATGGGGAGACAACTCCCACATAGAGCACATTATAGTATAACCTTCTGCGCAGGTTCACAAGACTGCAGGTATGAAGCTACTGACATCAGAGGGTGCAGCAAAGTACTTTATCAGTGCGTGCTTCAGGGTCAGATCCTACAGCAGAATCATAAGAGATCCCGTTCGGACAAGGATTCGAAACCAACTGCGTGCACATTTCCAAGAACATCGTCACGCATGGCAGAACTCAAAAGCTACAATAATGTACGCAAATATTTTCAACCCAACAATAAAAATGAATCAAAACCACATTCAGCTCTTCTGGGTAGAAGTGTTTTCTATTATAAGAAATGAAAAGGCCAAACAGGCCAAATCTTTTCGCACACAATGAATCTTCTCCCATCGCGTTTCTGGTTGGATGCCACTGCAGGCATAACCTCCAGATGTGCTGCTGGGGTGAGTCATGTTCAGTACATCCCCATGCTTCAGGAAAGTTATACCATGCATAGCTCTGTCCTATTGATTATAGCAGAGTAATATAATAATTTCCAGAGCAACAGAGCAAGACATATTTCATTACAATTGTGAAGTATATTAGCATGAAGAAAAAGAGGAAGAAAAAAATTTTCTTACAATAAAATTTGGACCAAATCTTTTCCAGATGCACATCAGGAATGAATTTGTCTCACTGTTCCTAATTTCAGTATAGGTGAGAGATTTCCTTTTGAAATGTTTCCTTGCTGCCCTCCCAATTCTCCCTTGGCTTTGTCATTGTAATTCACATCTCTAGATGGAATCAAAGAGCGTCCCACAACAGGAGTAAAAGACTGAGCAAAATGAGTAAAAGTGTGTGTGGGGTACTACTTCAAAATATGTTAAATCATATTTTGTAATCCTCTAAAGAAATGTAAGAAAAGTAATATTAACTATTGATGGAGTTTTTAACCCAGCAGGAGCGAAAGATTACATATTTCAAGATTTTGAAGCAAATAAGCTATGGTCATGTCCCTCACAACGTTCCAAAAAGGCAAATTATGTATTTAATCTGCCTCTTTCTTACTATTGTGTATGTACAAACATGTAAGTGCAAACATATACAAAATGTTCTCCCTCCAGCACAATACACACAGACCACAGTAATTCTAATAATAATATGCTGAATTTATTGACTAGGATTATTGAATCATCCTGCAAATACTTTAGGGTTTAATTCCAGCTAATGGAGCAAGCATTCCCCTTGCTACACACATCCCTCGGACTACGTGCTTATGCACTTAAGCACAGTCCTGCATTTGTGACCCTTGCAGTAAACCTCAGCCTACAGAATCAAGTCTGCAATGTGGCTAACTGAGCCTGTAAGGGAACTTGAACTACTAATGAAATTAATTGAAGGCAAGTGCTTAACTTTTATTATAATATTTTTCATCATGATTTTGCTGTGGCTTCAAGACATCATTTTTTTCAAGTGGCTCCAGGGACTGAACAGGCAGTCCCTGGCAAATACGGGTGCATGGTTGAGCATGCCTCTTGATCCCAAAACACTGAGAGTTCTGTGCAAACCCCCAGCCAGCAGCAGCCTAATCCATGGGGTCAGTCTCTGTCCCAGTCCCCTCAGGACAGCTGGTGGGGCAGTTTCTTTCTCAGCTCTAGGAGAGTTTCAAGCAGGTATACTGTATCTGCTTGAAAGCCCACTGCCACTCAGGCAGCTCAAGGAAGCTGGACCACAGAGGTGGGACCCCAAACAGTAGCAGTTCCTGGAAACATGAGAAGGTGCAGGGTCAGAGCCCAGGACAGTGGCTGCAACACCGGAGTTGTTAAAAACTGCAAACCAATCAAGCAAAAACATTTCTAGAAAGTGCTCTGGACAGTGTTTCATTGCCCACAACAGGGACCTCCAAGGAGCCCCCAGGAGACACAAAGACCTCACCTGGTCAGCTAAGGCACATGGTGGACCTCCAAATGGTGTATAACAATATACTGTGGTAACCTGAAAAATCTCAAAGGAATGTGCCAAGTGAATCCTGCAGTGAGTCTTTAAAGTCAGAAAGGCAATGTGGAAGCCGGAGGGCACTGCTTGCTGCATGTTGCAGTAGCAGCATGAGCCAGATAACAAATGAAGAGGTGAGATAAAGGGAAGGACCTCACAGAGCACAAACAGGGAAAGAAGAGGGCTGCTTCTGTTCAGTCACTTGCAAGTTATAAAATGGTGCAACACCAAAGGTCTCATCTCAGCCAAGCACTTAAGACCAAGCCTCTCTTCCCTGACTGTCAGCATGGTCTGAAGAGCAGGGTTGAAGCAAGCACTTGTCTTTTCCTGCTGTAAGCATGCTGTTATGCTCTCAGCATTAGGAAAGCTACACACAAAGACACATGACAAGTATCTTTCCTCATGCAGTGGTTTTCTCCGGCACTGACACACTTTTTCTCTCCATTCATTATATTTCCCTGAATCATACTTACAAGGTAAGCTCTATTTTAAGCACCTGCTGAACAGAAGAGTGAACAGAGAATTAAACAGCTGTATGCTGTTAGACCTCTGTTTCCTCATGCTCCTGCACATGTTAAAGATTTCACAGCAACATAATGACATCTGCAGTGCACGGCTGCTCCATCCACAGCCTCCAGCACTGTAACACCAATTTTGCCAGCCACACAGCATGACCTTTACCTGTCCAATTCTGATGCTGTTTCAATAGCGTACAACAAGATATGTAAAAATTGTACAGAAGGCTTTGTACTTCTATGGCTCTTTTCTAAGTACTTAACTTTATCCTGTGGGACCTTGCCGGAACATATATTTTCTTTTTGCAATTACTTACTTGGGAAGCCTGTGGCTAGTAGAATTCTCCAACAGAAAACATCTTTCTTATAAGCCCATGTACTCACCATGTTGCTCTTCGAGATCTCACTTTAAAATACATCTAACTACAAAACTGCACATTTCAAAGCACTTTGGTTTACTGCTTCATGATGCAAAGTTAGTTCATTCAACCCAGGGGTCACTGTCCAAGATGTTCTACAAGCCATTTATCTCCAAAGTGTTTTGCTAACAGTTGGTGGCAGTATCACAGCATGCACTCGGATGTTTCGCACGCATCCATCCCCTGAAATTAGTGCACCCTCTAAATGCATTTGTTATTTATGAGGAACTCGAAGGGGCTTCCCATGGCAGGAGCGGGAAAGGAACTCCAGCTACCCGACACGGCGAGGTGAGAAGAAAACATCTATGCTTAGTCTTTCAACTTACACAGTCGCTGCAAAAATGTCAGACAGTAAGCAATAGAGTTGCTGCCCTGGAGACATGGGCGATTTTGGGTAAACCAGACCGCCAGCAGAAGCAGGTTTCTGACTATGTCACAAAACCCCCCTAGCGCGGTCCCCGAGCGCAAGCTGTTGGGAGGCAAAGCCCTAATGAACCTCTGCGGGCAGAGCTTTCGCTGCGGGCTGCCAGCTGCCGTCTGCCGGGGGATGCCCGGCCCGGGGGTGCCGCCACAGCCCCGCAGCGAGTCCCCCGACGGGCGGGGACGGGCGCGACCCGCCCCGCTCCCGCGGGTCCCACGGCCCCGGCCGCCCCCGCGCAGCCCCGCCGGGCGCTCCGCCGCCACTCACCCCTCTCGCCGCCCTGCAGGGCGCGCACGACGTCGTCGAGGTCGAGGTGCCGGCTGCTCTCGTCGAAGCTGTGCACGGCCATGTGGAAAGCCTCCTCCTGGAAGACCACATGGACGCCCTCCATGGCGAAGTAGCAGCTGCGCTCGGGGTTGCTGTCGCTGTAGAGCAGCGTGGCCCGGTTCCACTGGTGGTGGCGGAAGAGGGCCAGCAGCATCTCGCCCATCTTGGCGTAGGCGGGGGCGACGCGGGTGAGGTGCGAGTACTCGCCGCCCTTGGCGCCGAAGCCTGCGGCCAGCGCGCCCGCCGACAGCATCGGCACATCCCAGTGCGCCGCCAGCCGCGCCACCGGCGCCGCCGCGTACTCGCACACGGGCCCCAGCAGCAGGTCGGGGCGGCGGCGCTGCAGGGCCACCATGTCCACCAGGCTGAACAGGGCGCGGTTGCCGCACGCCGAGTCCTCGTAGGTGAGCTGGAAGGCGTAGCCGGGCGGCAGACCCGCGCCGCTCTCCCGCAGGCTCCGCACCGCGTACTCGATGGCCGGCCGCACCCGCCCCAGCGAGAAGAGGTAGGCGTCGTCCTGCGGCAGCAGCACCAGCACCCGGATCAGCTTCTCCTCCTCCTCCTCCTCCTGCGCGCCCGCGGAGCCGCCGCCCAGCGCCGCCCGCGCCGCCAGCACGCAGCAGAGGCTGCCGAGCAGCCAGGGCGGCATCGCGCCCGGACCCCCCCGAGACGCCCAAGCTCCGGCAAACTTTTCGCCCCCCACTTCCCCGCCCGCCTCGAAAGTTGTTCGGTCGTGCTTTATTTCTCAGGTGTTTGGCGGACTCACAACCTGGCCCCCCACCCACCCCCGCTTTCCCCGCCTGCGGGTCACGGACGGAGCATCTCGGCTCTGCTTTTCTCGTTCTTTTAGAGATAGACGACTATTAACTACGATTACTCGCCGCACCGTCCGCCCCCCCCCGCCGCCGGATCCCCCCGCGGGGCTGCCGGGCTGCGCCCTCCCCGCTTAAGTAGCGCGGGAGCGGCGTGTCCGCATCCCGGCGCGGCTCGGGCGGGTTTGTGCGCAGGGAGGAGCCGGACCCGGCCCCGGCGCTCCCTCCCGCCCGCCCCCTGCCTCCCGCCGCCCCCCCGCCCCGCACACCTCCGCGCCCGGGCGCTCCGCTGTCCTTATCGCACGCATCTGACACTGCTCTGTGTGCGTGTGTGTGATTCGTGTGCCTTCCTGCTCGGCTCGCTTGCCCTCCCTTGCCAAGCGAGTAGCCCGCAATCGGGACCGGGGAGTCCCGATTTGCACTTTCATTTCTTTTAAGTAGTTTTTGTGGGGTTGCTCCAGCCCGCTTAAGCTGCCCTTTAATGCGTAAGGAAAGCATTTGAGCCACCCTGAGGGCTCAGGGGTCGGTGCTCCGCAGGGCTGGGGGATTTGGGGAAGGAGGGGTCGCAGCATCAGCACCGGGGGATGCAGGTAGCAGCCTGAAGGGCGCTGCGGCGGGGCACAGGGAGGGCTGCCCTGCTTCCATCTCCTCGCCCGGAAAGATGTCCGTGCACGGCATTCCCCTAAGTCTGTGAGGAAGCTGGCACTGGATCCATGACACCTGCCTATGGCCCTCTGGGGACTTTCTGAGACCACCATACCAAGAAGGTCCAGATGCCGTTTTCTGTCACTTCCCACCGTGTCTAAGACACAATTTCATGCCTCAAGCAGCAGAGATTACCCCCAGTAACAAGGAGACAAGTCCTGTTCTGAGATTATTTTCCTGGGAAAGAAATAACTTTTTGAATTCTCATGACAACACTGCCTAGCCAGAAGGGCATCCCCGTTCAGCTCTACTTACTGGCGTTAAAGCTGCTATACTTAAGATTTTGTTAGTGTCCTTTTAAAATGGACAGACCTTTTCTGGACTAAAATAATGTGAAATGTGCAGAATGTTTTGTGAAAGAGGCTTTGGGATACCTGATGCTTTGTGACAGCAAAATCCTAAGGGATGGCTCTCTGTGAAGCTTTCTATGCCCTGTAACAGCACACATCCTCAAAGCCAGAGCAAGGCTGCACAGTTTGATGTTTTATGGTTATTCAGAGAGTGCCAGGTTTGTGTTCAAAAGGTGAGTGAACTGCTTCTGGCTTTACAGAAGGGGTTTGTTTAGTTCAGCACAGAGGTCGTTGTCAGGGCAGTATGTGTAAACTTAATTCTTGTTGGTGCCTTTGCTGTGCAAGCTGTGAATGGGAAACCTGCACTCCTGGGGTGACCATCTGCTCACCTTTAAGATGCTTCTATTAAATAAAGAAAGCTGAAAGAGCTTGTGCAATTACAACTGAGAAGTGGAATGAAAGCAGCAGATAACACGATGTACAGAAATAATCATTGGCATTTATCTAAAAAGGCTCGGTAAAATAAAGAAGCTCAGAAATTCAAAGATGGGTAGTGTCTCTGAGAAATGTGCCTCTCGTAGTTTTATTTGAGTACTGAATCAAACTTCAGAGTGTTCTTGAAGATTACATAAACATCCACCCTGGTGAAGCTGGTTTTGTATGTTCCTGTGCTGTAAGTTATGTCAGGCATTTTTTGTTGTAAATGACTCGGTATAACATAGCAGAGATTAAGCAGAATGTTACAATATACAACACGCCAGCCATCTTCACCACAAAGCTTGCAAAAACATTTTCTTAAGACACATTTTGAAATTCTGACCTTTGTAGTCATTGCTTTATGGTGACCTTACAGATGTGTTTACAACACCGAAATCTGGTCAGATCTCTCTTGATTTCCTCCTTCCCCCATCAGAATATCTTTTTCATTTTACATGTGAGCTCCATACTCTCCTAGCTGTCTTATTTGAGCATAAGCTGTGTAAAGACAACGGAAGAGATAGTAAGCCAATAAATCACAGGGCTGCTATCCCTTCACACGGGCTGCTCCTTGTGAGGCAAAATACTGCTGAGAATGAATAAGAGTGAGAGAAACAGGGCCAGCATGAGGCAAAAAAAGAAACAGAAGGCATTTAGCCAGTACTGTGTAGCAGTAGTAGCGTCAAAGTCCAACTTCAAAGATTCCATAAAAATATTTGCCCCACACTATGTGGTCCTTACTCACCTGAGGAATTGCATTCAGTGTTAGGGGAGTCACAGTGTCTCTGTGGGCCCAGAAGTGTTGAACATTTCAGTTGTTCCCCTTTAAGAGGTTTTATAAAGAAGAATCCCAGCCTGTGATTGATTTATTTTTCTGAGCCAGGAAGTTATGCATGAGAATTTACTTGTTAATCCCAATTCAAAATGTCACTTAAGCCACCTCATTAGTTTACTTACAGTATTTTCCATAGCTATAAATTCAAGATTTCTCCACAGACATCATTTTACTCAGATACATAAATGCTTTTTAATAGGAAAAAATCCTGCAGTTGTGGATTTGTAGCAGGCAGAATGCCCATGAACTGCAGTGAGAACAGAGATTTCAGGCTGGTCCTTTAGGACAAAAGAAATTTCAGACACAGGCTATTTTCCCCCAGAAATAATTCAAGCACAAGTCAAGAATCACTTCACTCACTCCAGCTAGCGTTAGCAGCAGCCTGAGCTGCCTGATGCAGATTCAGAATTTTTTTCACAGATGGGTTCGCTGAAAACACAGTCCCACCTACAGGCTGAAGAGATGAAATACTTTTAACATCCTTTGTACTGCAAACACACCCTGCCACTCAGACTTGCAAATTCTTTCTCTGTTTTTCAAGAAATCTATTAGCTTTTTATTTCAAGAAATCTGTAGACTTCTGCAACACACCTATGGGATTTCTAAATGCAACATGATGTCTTCTGTGTCTCTTTTTGTGCTTTTTGACCTTACCTTTATGTACTTATGTAAAAATGCAACATGCTTTTCATGTGAAAATACTGCAGCATGAGAACTCAAGATGAGCCCATCTGATACTAAAAAAAATAAATGGAAAGGGGACATATTTACTTGTTTTCCTTTTAGGTGGTACCAACTTGTATGGAGATACATACATAAGTACTACAGGATCACAAAATTACATACAAAATATGGACATGCATATATACATAAAAATATACAGTAATTACACTTTATTTTACAAATGCCAAAAACCGAACCTGGGAAGGAGATCCTAGGATGAAAAAGACTGGCCCCCACTCCTTTCTCTTCCATAAGTAATAAAGATTAAACTTCTTGTCATGAATGTTTACAGAGGAATACTTCTTGTCTGCTGCCTGCCACACCAGACAACATACAATATGGGCAAGAGAGAGCTTTATGCGCAGCAAATGTTATTTGCATTAGTCATTTCTGTTTTACAGCACATACATGGCTCCACTGAAGCCTATGGAAGAACATACTGGTCATAAGTTGACACCAAAACCTTCAAGATTTTATTTCTAAGAAGAAAGATGTTCTTGCAATTATTTTCAGTTTAAACAAAGTATCACCACATTCCTCTGGGTTTGCAAGTACTTTCAGTCATGAAAGCAATATTGAGAATGTAACTCTTGCATCTTTTTAACAGTGTAACCTTATAAATAACCCTGGATTAGTATTGCCTGTCTGCAAAACTCACTTTCCTCTTCTGCCTAGACTAATATTCACTTTGTTTAGGCAACCAATTTCTGTATATATAGATAATATCTAGGTATAGATAATATCTGGGTATAGAACAGACTGTTATGCTAACTAAATTAAATTAGGAGGATAAATCATCCTGGTTTGGATCCAAGTGTTGCTGTGATTTTCAGTTTTGTTTTCATTTCCATGTCTGAGATAGTTTAGCCTTGGATGGTCACTGGAGTGCATGGGACAATGGCCACCTTGTTCTCACATACATCTGTCTCTATCAAACAACCATATCACAGTTTGAGATAAGTAGCGAGTGGTGAAATACAAAAGTCTGCTGTGCCTTACCAACATCACAGCAATCCCGTTCACAGGACTCAAAACGCTTTGGAGAGCAAGGAACGTTTCTGCTTGGTCTTTAGTAACTCTACGATAGGTACCCATATTGCTTGTAAAAGAAATGTCAGAAACTGATGTTCCTCAAAGACAGCTGGAATCAGACATGCCAGATCCATTGATGACCAAGGAGCTGGATTGCTGTTATGTGCAATCTCAAAACATGAACTATTCCAAAGTGCTACTTTCACACGTGTTCCCATATAAATGGAATAGAATTCTCACAACATAAAGAAACCAGACATCTATGCTTTGTCTGGCTCTTCAGCTCTACAGGCAGTGTCTGCAAGAACTAATTGATCTTTAAGAATATTCTGGGGGAACATGTGGATTATTTTTTAAGCCAGATGAGTTCATTGATAAGGTTTGTGGCTGTGTTGGCACAGCAGAGGAAGAGATCTGAAAGGGCAGCAGAAAGATGCCAGAGGCAAGAGGCAGGAACTCCTGAGAGCTGAACTTAGTACTTAAATCTCTGTATGTCTTTTCTCTTGCTTGCTAGTTAATGATTAAGGTATGGGGAATATTTTAAATACTATTGATAGAAACACTTTTAGTACTATTGACAGATCTTGTGCCAATGAGCTTATTTTAAAAAAAATATTTAAAATATTTAAGTAAATAAAAATATGTGCTTCAGGAGTTCTGTCATTTCCAGTTTACTAAAGCACTAACATGGTTTAGAAAGTGAGTGTATGGACTTGGTGGAATACACATTTGTCATTTGTCATCACATCACTGAAATGAGAAAAAATGAGATTACTAAGTGAGAAGGACAAAAGCTCCAGGAACAGATGGGTGGATAAAGACAAAGCACAGAGCAAAGCGTGAAATGCCAGTACTCAATAAAGGGTTATATAGTGGAGGAAGTCAAAGAGCAGATCTTACACTTAATGAGGAACTGGCCATTTCACACATCAGTTAATATCATTTAATTAGGTCAAGATGGATAATGGCTCAGCAAACAAAACAGACAGAGGTTCATGGGTTCTAGTTCCTCATAAAAGGTCTGATCTCGTCTTCAGGCTTCCAGAAGCAGAGAGAGAGGAAATGGAGGTGTCTTCATGCTCTATGCAAAGCAGAAAGGCCTTTTGGAAGCTTGGCTTCTATTTGCACATTGACAACAAAGACCTCTAGGAAGTGATATCTTCTTTATGTGCAGTTTATCATATATTTCTTAAGATCCTACTTGTTCTTTCCTTTATTGTGTATTTTGCTTTTGCTGACAGCATAAGTGTTTTTAATCACATACACACAAAAATCTGCTTGAAAATATGTAACTCGTTCTCCTGTATGTGCACTTATAGACTAAGGTCAAAACATTCCTTATATTTGTAAACAAAAAAGCCCAAACAAACAAAAAACCCACCCCAAAAAACTCCTCCTCATGTCTTTTGCTCCCAAAGCAGAGTGAAAGAACAAACATATGGAATTGTGGAAATGTTAGCAGGAATTAGACATCTTTCTGAAGAAGTAAGCAAATTTACACTTCTTTTTTCCTCTCAGATTTTCCTAACAGTTTTCACATGAGAAAACAAGGACAGAAAAGATCAGAGTGTAATTATTTTTGTCTTCAACATTAATTGTTACACTGTTCTTCTTTTAATACCAGACAGATATTTTTAGGCAGATGAGGCCAACTTCTTTCTCTCAAAGGCAATCAGGAGGTGGTCCAATGTAGGACAGAGTAGATCAAGATCCCAAGGTAATTTGTGCTGAAGTGGGACTACTGGGTTATTATGCACAACCGTTCTTGCCAAAATCAATTGGTCTGCCATGAGTTTAAAATAAAAAGACCAATAAAAATGGCTTCAGGTCGCACTTACTGTGGCAGTAGCTGATGTGAAAGAAGAAGCTTTGGGAATGGGTCTCCAGTCCCTAGCTGGCTGCTTGTCTGCGTTTTTCTGCCAGACTTTACTGCCCTTCCCAGATATGTCAGGACAACTGAACGTGTAATTGCTACTTACCCTCATTCTGTCAGTATGATCTGAGTGTAAAAGGTGTTTCTGCTAAACTAGGTCATTGACAGAACTGAGTTAGGGAGTGGCTGCACATGAAGAAATGCCAAGAGACTGGAGGGGGTGATAATCTCTGGTGGAGAAAACAGCTCCAGGTGAGTTGCAGTAACAAATTATTTATCCCAAGGCAGCTGCACCCAAGATAGCAGGTGATCTAGATGATAAAATAGACACACATGCACACACACACACACACACATATATATATGTAGAAAATATATTTTTTTCACTGTCTTTCCTTCGCTTGTGGTTAACCCTTGGTGAAAACATTGAACAGTGCCACTGCTTAAAGGGGTGATTGACCCTGAAAGCTTTATGTATACAGTCCAGCAGCACAGGTTGTGTACGATGAACAATGCAGTACTTTCCAGGTATGAGAGAATCACAAGAAGACAAAGCCAGAATCATGATAAACTAATGGGGGGACATCAGGGAGATATGAGAGCAGTGAGAAGTGCAGCTAGTTGTGATAATGATCACTTAATTTAGGCAAAAAGGTCTGTATTAATACAGGCTGCATTAATTACTGAACACTTGCACGATTAGATGAAACTGTGTTAAACTAGAATGGTATTTCAAGCTGATTCTATTCTGTTCTTGGTTCTTGTCCAAAAAGTCACTAGGCATATGAGGGAGGAAGGAGTACATGTTAAAAATAATGTGACGGACAAACTGCAGAGCTAGTTTGAAGTCAAATAAACAATTTGCTAATGTTCAGTGCTTTTCCCTTCAGGAAAGCCTACAGAAAAGAAGAATACAGTATAGAATGGAGCTACTCATTCTAATGAGCCACAAACTGAAGGTGAGTGAGTGATACAATGCTGTTATATTAACTGAAGTGTTCTATCTCAGGTCTGAGCAATAGTCTGTTCTGCTCTGCAGGAGTACTATGTTTTAAGCATTATTGTTTTGAGAGAATAACAGGCAAACTGGAGAGTTCAGAAGGAAAGAACCAGCAGCTGAAAGCATGTTCCCCTGAGACAGCTTCAAATGTAAAGTTTGCTTAGTATAGAAAAGAGAAGACTTAAAAGACATTTTGTGGTCCATCCATATGGAGCAGATGTTTTAAAGATAGTGATCCGCTGGGCTTTTTTTCTGTTCCATTTTATTGCCAAGATATCCCATCCCATTCTTCTAGGTAAACTGTGAATAAATAAAACTTTGTGTGTCCCTTGGGAATATCTTTTTCCTCTGATCAGCACCTAACAATGGAGTCCCTCAGGAATTCAACCTTCAGCAGCCACTGCTAACTAAGGAATTTTCTGTCCTCTATCCCTGTAGTTATAAAATCTTGAAATGATTTAGCAGTTTAGTGTCATTTTTAGTAATATTCCAAAAACTTCCAAGTGAAAAGGACACAAAGAAGAAAGCATTTATATAATTTGTCACAAGAGATTTGACAAAATTCACAGTTAAGATATCCCTCTTTTCATCAGCTTTCATGTGTTTCTTTATTTGAAGCAATGTTATTGGATTTTGTCCATGAAACATCATTAAAGAAGGATGCTAATGAGAAGATCACCAGAACATCTGAGTCATAGCTAAAAAGAGAAACCGAGAACAGACTTTTCAAATAAAGTAAGTTTCACTGAAAATGTATGAAATTAGGTCATAACTGCTATGAAAAATATGGTCAAAGGAAACAAAATCCTAGAAAACAACATTTTACTTCCTTGTATTGTCTGCTATTTCCACACCCCACCCCCCCAAGGTTGTCAGCTGGAGCATTAGCAGAAGAAGCTAATGCAGGAATTTTTTGTCCTTTAGTATTTGGAGATGTTCCCAGTGCTATGGAGTATGATGGAGAATGCTTGAAATACGAAATTGAATCTGTAACATTGATGGTTATGGACTGTACCAAAGAAATGACTGGTAAATTCATTTCTTGCTTCTAATTACACCATGTTAAAAATTCTCCACATGCCATGTCATGCCATGGCATAGAGGACTCTGCCCACAAAGGAGATAATGGAGCAGTTCAACCTTAGTATTGTGCAAATCACTACTTTTTTTGGTAAGAGTATCAGGTAGATTGACCAGGCTATTGTTTTGGTGCTAATTATCCTTTCAATTTCATAAATTATGAAATTTAACTTTTAATTGTATAGGTATTATGCAAGTATATAAATTTTCTGCTGTTATAGGCACAGAAAATACTATTCTGAGTGAAAAAAAATAGCAGTGATACCTATAAGAAAAAAGGGAATTCCATTATTACAAAAATATCTGACAAAACCCACACTCTCAGACTTTGAATTCTGAAATACACAGAACCATAATAGTTTTTTGTTAGGAAAAAAGGTTAACAAAAAAGTAGCTTGTATTCTGGAAAATTCCATATATGGGCAAAAAAATTTTTATGTAGTACAATAGCTTGGTGATGTTCAGTTATAGTAAAAGCTAGTTTAAATTTAGTTATGAAACCCAAGTATTCATGTGTCCAAGATCCAGAAATCTGGCAAAAACGTATCAACATGCTTTTTAACATTATTTTGTTGTAATAGTTTAAGTTGTGCTAGTGGACAGTCAAGGACATGTGATTTTAATTTTTTTTTTTTAATCAGCCCTCCTCCTTAGTATATGGAACCACTAACATTTTATTTCCCTTTTTAAATGGCTGGTGCCTCACTGTTTTATCTTTACCAAAGAACAGGAAATGGAAGGCAGGAGCTCTGGATCCACATCTCACAGCCCAGTCACAAGACTGAGAGTGGAGACCAGAGTGGGACTCACAACTGCAGACAGCACATCTTTTTCTCAGAACAATATCCAAAAAATGTCTTAAATGAAAAACAAACAATAGTTTTAAATTTTGAAGTGCAAATGTTACTGGAAAATTGGAGTAATCTGCTGTGACACTGTGAAGCAGGGGTAGTTTCTCCTGAAGGCAAAAGCTTGGAAAAGTGTCTTAACATTAGATACATTAATAATGTATATAATTGATTTATAATAATGTTTAATTAGTAATGGATTAATAACGTGCCCCCTCAAATGACATGTATGAGCTCTATGAAAAGATTATAAGAAGATCTGAGTTAATTGAATGCATGCACACCTACTACTTTTCATGTGAGACAACAAAATATCATTGACTCATCTAATAAGTACGCTAAAACATTTTAGCCAAATGAACTAGTGGTCAAATTGAGCTTCAGAGGAAATGAGACATGAATGACCACTGGTATGTTTGTTACAAAGAATCAGAAATCTAGTTTTATTGGAGGGAGAGAGAGGTGAGGAGAGAGGGCGGGAAATCACCCAGCATCTCACTTCTTTGAAATGCCCAAGGATTCCTAGTATAAGTCTGCTGCTCATCTGTTGTGAAGGAGCAAACCCTGGTTTAAAGTTTCATCTGAGAATTTTTAACCTGTGATCTCAGCATTTGTAAGTATGAGCAATGAAACAGGGCATCTCCCACACTTAAAAAAATACAACCTTATTGTGTTTTACTCAAAAAACCTGCCTTTTAGGAGAGAACAAACTGACCCTGAGTAATCTGAATGCATTATCTGCACTGCTGCAGGTATGAAGGTGGTAAGAGAGGCAAGTGAAGAGCACTTCCTCCCCAAGGCACACAGTTGGGAAAAGGCTGTCCCTGTGAAGTGTGCTTCCAGTCCCCAAAAGGTCAGTGGAATTTCTGCTGTTAGTGAGGATTTTCTCCCTAGCAAGCATGAACAAGCAGCTCTTCTGGGGGAAAAAAAAAAAAAAAAATAAAAAGCTTGATATTTTGGCAAACCTCTTAGTACTATGAAGACTGAGGGACTAACTACATACAGTGATGGCTGTACACAAAGCCATCTGGGGTATAGGAAAAAAACCAAAACTTGTGTCCTTGTGTCCTTCCTTTTGTGAAATATCAATTACTTTTCTTGTCCTCCCAAAAAAGAACTATTTTCTTTTAATAAGAAAGCCCCATAAATTGAAACATATCAAAAGTCAAGACTTAGATTCAGTGTTCTTAGCATGCTTCAGTTTGAATCAGGACTTCCATTATTTTCACAAGTAGTTAAATTTAATGTCAACTTTATTTTTTCAGTCAAATTCACACGTTTTCCCATTTCTGAATGTACATTTCTAAGACTGCTATACTAGACTTCCAAGAAGTCTATGGCTTTGTTGTATCAGCCCAGGTGAAATTAATACAAGAGAAAACCGCACAAAGATACTTCAATTCTCACCCCTGAGATTCCCATATTTACATGGTTTTTTAATGGGAGCTGATAACTCTTTGCTTGAAGTGGGCTTATGGAAATCCACTAGACCTTGAATTCAGATGGTGTATTTTGAACCCTGAATGTAACTGAGTGGTGTTCATACAGTTTGATTTTCAGATTAGGTGGTGTTTGTGAAGTTAGTAAATACTCCACAGTGAATCAAGTTGATTTAATATACACAAATACAAACAAACCCAGACGCTTCACAGAAAGCCCAGTGCCATATTACAAGTTATTTGGTTTGCCTAGAGCAGCTGGTGCAAGCAAATGGTGTAAATGTGTTACAGATTGTGGAATATTTTTCTTAAAATATCATCTATTTCGCCTTCCTCAATTCCCTGTATGCTCATTTACCTTTTCTTCACAATTTTTTACACTCTTTTCAAAACTTCTGACTAGATTTTCTTAAGGTGTTTTTTTCCTTATATTTTCATTCATTGCTTTAAAATTTTATCTGCATTTTGATTTAATTTTTAGTCTTCCTAAATGAAATGTAAGCCAAATGACACTGCAACTCCAATTGAAATTTCTGACCACATTTTCCCTGACAAACTTCATGTGAAGCAGCAACATCTATTAATGCATCTGTAGATCATCGTTAAAGCACACTGAAATCAATTTACACTATTAGGCTATGGTTGAGTTCAGTCACACATCTTTAATTACGCTGCTTAAGAGTGAGGCCAGTAAAAGAGTCGTTTAGTTTTGTACTTGTCATAAATCCTGTTTCCTAAAGCCAGCAGCTGCGAGCAGGGTCTCCCGCAGAACTTGTGTCTCATCGGCACAGCGTGTTTCGTTGCTGCCATCTTCTGGCACAAGGGATAGCTCTCCTACCCCTTCCCAATTGCTTTTGAAATGCTTAATCGATTTTTCTCTTTAACAATATCAGCACACGGTTTTGTTAATTTTGGCCTTAAATAATTTATCTATAAGTTTTACAATATTCTGTCCCTTAGCCACTTGTGATTCATTCACCCAGAAAAGATTTCAGAAGATATTGCAAATATAAAGATTTAAAAATTAGTATTATGAAACAAATATCGTTTGCATTCATAAACATTGTATTCCTAGAAGATCCTACATATATTATTAAATGTTGCTGCTTAACAAATGTTTTGCCAATATTTATGCTGCTCATATTGTATTTTCAGACAAGAAATTGATTATTCATATCTAAGCCTGATTCTGTCTTTAGGTTCTTATTTACTACATCTTCCCATTTTCATATTTAAAAAAAAAATAGATAAAAGTATTTGCATTATTGTTTAAGCCCTACCTTTGTGGTCAAATAGGACAGTGATGTTCTCTCAAGTGTCCTTCATGGCTACATAACCAGTATTTGAAAGCTATACAAAACTTCCAGTGCTTAACTTCATGGAGCCTGAGGTGCTCTGATGTCCATCTGAGCACATTTTAGCTGAGTGAAACACTCTAAACTCCCAGACCACTGCTGGTGAAGAAAAGGCAGCTATTCCAGGGAGCAGAAGTGGTGCTGGATGATCTGCAGAGGTCCAAGACAAGCCCTGACCGGTGATTTATCCTCTTCAAAGTAAGGATGCTATGTCACGGTTTCTTGAAAACATGAAATGTAATGAACATCTTCCTTAAACCAGGCTACTTCATCAGTACACCCAAGGTTACCAAACACACCCAAGGCCTTGGGTCTGACCACACTGGGAGTCCATAGCCACCATGAGAAAGTGTGGAAAGAAAGTAACCTTCCTAAATGCAATTTTTGTTATTGGATTAAAACAACAGCAAGGAGAGGAGGGGAAGAAGGTTACACACCAAAAGCCATGCCTGTGTATCACATCCTCTCCTTAGAGGTGACTGTAGCTTCCAAGCCACTGACCTGAGCCTTCTCTCAGGATGGCCGTGGATGCTTCTGAGGTTCAGGTCTGACACAACCACCTCAGAATCTCTTCCACTCCCCCACCCTGGGAAATCAGGCATTGTTCTGTCCAATTTTTATTTTATTTTAGTCTCTTTTGCCAAGAGCACTGATCCATCCTTGACTGAGCCTCTGCCTCAGGGGAATGGCAGCCAGTTCTCCCTGAGTGCTGGAGTGAGTCCAGAGGTGGGCAGCAGATCCAGGGAAGGGTCTGGAGCACAATCCCAGTGAGGAGCAGCTGAGGGAGTGTTTAGTCTGGAGAAGAGGAGGCTCGGGGAGACCTTACCACTCTCTGGGTGGGGGTTGGTCTCTTCACCTAGGCAGGTGGCAACAGGACTAAAGGCCACAAGTTAAGCTGTACCAGGGGAGGCTTAGGTTGGACATTAAGAAGAAATTTTTCATAGACAGGGTGATGAGACATTGGAATGCGCTGCCCAGGGAGATGGTGGAGTCACCATCCCTGAAGCTGCTAAAGGAAAGCCTGAACACTTAGTGTCACAGTCCAGCCAGGTCATGATGCGGAAAAACCTTAGAATAAAAGAAACTGCTAAGAGAACCATTTTTTTTTTTTTCTTTTAGCAGCAGGTATTTATTATCAAGGTTGGGAAGGTAGCCAACTCATGCTGCACAAACTAGTTTGAATTATTAATGCCAACCAGGGTAATTTATAGTGTCTAAATGCAGGATTGCACTATCTCTACACACATATTCATGTCTTACAATATCTAATAATATTGATGATAGGCGGGGTTTAGGCAGAGTCCAGGCAGGGCTTGGGCAGAGCTTTTGAGAATCTTCATTTGGCTCCACTTTTAGGTGGTCTCTTCTTCTTACTTCATCCCCTAGTGGTTGTTGTTGATACTCTTCAACAGCTTGACCTCACCCAGATTCTTCAAGCGTACAAAGTCCTGGCTCTGGGCCTTCTATATCTACTTTATACTATAGGTTTTGATGTTTAAAGTAAATGTAGTATATACATATATACATATATATTTGTACATACACATATACATATAGATAGATATAGGTATATACTATATAGTAGATATATATATATATACTATATCTACTCATACATAGATATCTACTTATAGATATATATATATATACTATATCTACTTTAAACATCAAAACATATATATATATATGTATATACTATATCTACTTTAAGCATCAAAACCTACTAGATTTATGGCCTTGTATTCTATTGTGTTTTTCTCCTACCGTTCTTTCTATAATGAACAGACTCTGGTCTACTAAGCAGGGCAGAACAGGACATTGAACAGAACAGAGTTAACAAGCTAAACCAAAGTATCGGGCGATTTTCTCCCCTAGCCCGGCAAAGCAAAACACTTTAATTATTTCACTCAACAACTTGAATCTTGCTCTCGTTTCAGTCATAGCGTGGCCTGTGGATGCTCAGAGAACTTCTACAACCTGAGCTGGTGGGTTCTCCCCGCGGCAGCGACGGGAGCCGGCGGCTACGGGCGGCGCTCCCGGCCCCGCAGGGCGCATGGTCCGGCTCTGTTTGCCCCTCTCGGCTGGGCTGTGTTTGTGTTTGCCCCTCTCGGCTGGGCTGTGCCTGCCCCTCACGGCCCGGCTCTGTCTGTGTTTGCCCCTCACGGTCTTGGCCCCGCTGTGGCCCCTCACGGCCGGACTCTGTTTGCCCCTCACGGCCCGGCTGTGCCCGCCCTTCGCGGGCTGCCCCTCACGGCTCCCGGGACGCCCCTCACAACTCAGAGCCCGCTGTGCCCGTCCCTCACTCCCCCTCCTGACTGCTCAAGGCTCACGGCCCGTCCCCCATTCCCGCCCCTCACAGCTCACGGCCCCGCCATGCCCGGCCCCATTCCCGCCCCGGTTGCATCAGCCGCGGCCCGAGCGGCGCCTGCGCCTGCCGTGCCGTGCCGTGCCGTGCCCGGCCATGGCGGGGGGTGACGGGCAGGTGGGAGCCGGGCCGGCCGCGCTGGGGCAGCCCCGCCGGCAGGGCGGGTGCCGGGGCGGAGGGGGCTGCGGCTCTGCCGGGGGGGGTCCCGGCCCCGGGAGAGGGGAGGGATGTGCCCCGGGAGAGGGGAGGGATGTGCCCCGGGAGAGGGGAGCGATGTGCCCCGGGAGAGGGGAGCGATGTGCCCCGGGAGAGGGGAGCGATGTGCC
>JAWWTY010000088.1:62451012-62479317 GCA_035222235.1 Margarornis squamiger | reverse complement strand
GTGAGTATCTCTCTCTGAACTGCACTTTTACTTGCATGGGAGATACTTATCAAAAAGAGCATTGCACATCTCCAGGTGACTCACACTTGCTGTGGAGTATTTTTGAACTATGCATAGTGAGCACCCTGACAGTTAAAATCACAAAAATTGAGTAACACCTAAAGCTGAGATGCCTTTTTTTGCCCTCCTCCCCTCCCCATAGTAAGGTGCCATGTCATTGGAGCTGCCTTTGCTTTTTTGATTTGGAATCAAGAAAAGGGTTAGTAGATGCAAATTACAAAGTAACTACATCAAAAATCATATTTGATAATTTTTAAGAGAAAAGTTTTGTTTTATGTTGCAATAGGATTATGAAGTCAGAGGCAGCCACCTCAAAGTACTAACCTATGTTAAATATGTTAAAGAATGCTTGAATGTTGGGTATATAGCACAATTTTCTTCCCATATCTCTGAAACATAAGCAGAATTTTTCAAGAATGTTCAATACTGACTAAACTCATTTATTTGGTATCTATTTATGACATTGGGTCCACTCTGAGCACTCCTGAAATCTTTTTCAGCCTTCAAGGGCAAATCTGGGGGACTTCTACTTGCTGATTTCAAAATACTGTATAGTTATTATTACGTATAATTGTACTTTTATATTTATTCTGTAGTCAGGGATTAGCTGACAACACTGTTATTGCTAAAGTGAACAAGGTAGTTTGGGATCTAGACCGTCCTTTGGAGGAGGATTGTACCTTGGAGCTGCTTAAGTTTGAAGATGAAGAGGCTCAAGCAGTGAGTATCTTCTACCAAAACTTGTTTGCCCTTGGATTTACATTAAACTCAGCCTCTAGTAGTTATTTGCATCTTTACTGTGTTCAGAAAATGAAGAGGAAAGTTTTGCAGTGTAGGTACATCTGCATATCCCCTTACAGAGAGGTTTCTGTACTACAGATAATGTACATTCTACTGTGCTTTTGTAGCCAAGTCTGCTTGCAGCTGATGTAGTTTATGTCAAGTTTGTTCTCATTAAAATTTTACATTAGAAACCTTTGAGTTAAATGTAAAGTAGGTCTTTTGCTGTGACCTCTTCTGCACTGACTTTGGGATCACAGTTAAGTATAAGAGTGCTGTCCGTGTACAGTGATAAAAGTACTGAGTAGGCTCCTGTTTGTGCGTGCAAAAATACCTACTTTGTTTTGGCCACTTGTTCAGATAAATATGAATATCCAGCAAATTTGTAAACACTGTCTTTAGAAAAAATGAGTTGATAGAAGAAGCTGTCAGTCAAACTCATCACAAAAGCCTTGCATTCAAACTTTTTTCTTATTGGCTAAATGATGGCTCCTGATTTATATTTTCCATCTTTGCTAGTCAAGGCAGACTAACTCTTAGCGATTTTATTTTCTCAAAACTTCAGGTGCACTACAAGATGGAGTGTGCAGGATTTCCGATACATGAAATATTAGGATTAGGACTTTAGCCTGATGTTGAAAGCACACCATCTGGTCTTTGTGCAGAGCTGATTGACTGAAGTTCATAGGAAGAAACGGTTTCCGAGTTAGTTTCCTGACTTACTGACAGTAGTTGAATAATTTCAACAATAGTTAAAAATAAGAATTGTTTGCTACCACAGTGTAAACAGTTTTGTGGTGGAAATACTACCTTTTGGAAATACCGGTGTTTGGGATGAGAGTGTTCCTGGGCAGGTCACTTCTGTTCTGCAGACTGCTCTAGTGTATCCTTAAAAGCAAGCATTTCAGAAAAAGGTTTTAAATAAAACACTTGGAAATGCATTATGTGTAATCCCACTGATTCCCTCTTGTTTTACTTCCATTAGGTATACTGGCACTCAAGTGCTCACATAATGGGGGAAGCTATGGAACGGATCTATGGTGGCTGCTTGTGCTATGGCCCACCAATAGAAAATGGATTTTATTATGACATGTTCCTTGAGGAAGGGTATGTTTTGTATTTTTCTGGTTTTTGGAGGTGGGGGGAGACAGTCACAGCCATGTGTGTATTAAAACTGTTACGTGGTTGTTACTGGAACAGCGTCATACATATGTCAGGTGGCTTTGTCCTTTGTATTGCCTCCCATTCACAAGCGAGTGCATTGCGCCAGGATAACAAATTGCAAATGAAGGCAAAAATGTTTCACTTTCATGTGTGTGTTTATTTTAGGGGTGTATCAAGTAATGACTTCTCTGCTTTGGAAACATTATGCAAAAAGATAATGAAGGAAAAACAAGCCTTTGAGAGACTGGAAGTTAAGAAGGAAACACTGCTAGAAATGTTTAAGGTAGGATGTTTCAGAAGGTTGTTTCTAAGCTCATACAATTAGTCTTTAAGTATTTGTAACTCCAGTGCATGTTCTATTAGTGGTAAAGTCTACCAAATTAACTTTTCAAGGTGATACGTTCTTAGAAACTCATTTGTGATATCTAAAGCCAAAAAAAAAGGAGCAAAGTTGTAATTCTTAGCTTCTTGAGAATGTGCATTAAATTTTTCTGAGACTGTAAGAATTCTCATTCTTCCCTGGGTGACCTTGGCAAAATCTGTGAACTCGCATTCTTCATTTATTTCCCAGAGATGTAAATTTGCAGTATATTATGTGTAATCATCTTGTATTATCTTGGCTGTGGTAATACTATAACTGTGTTGCTGCATTCAGAAAGTCTCATAAAAGGTATTTTAGAATGAGGACTTCTGAGGAAGTCCAAGTGACATTAAAAGTTGACCCTTTCTCTTTAGTACCTAGCTGCAAATAATTTTTTTGAATTCCTGAGGTAGACGTTAATGTGTTTTCACTGTTGGGACATCAGGAGGATCACAGTGCTATTCAGGCTAGAAGGCACCTCTGTAGGTTTCCAGTCCAGTCTCATGGAGAGGGCACGGGGTCAACACTGAAGTCAAACCAGGTTTCTTGGGGCTTTTCCAGTTGGGCCTTCAAATTCTGTAAGGACAGAGACTGCACAGCCTGGTCTGTGGGCAGCTTGTTCCACTCCTGGTCTGTGCTTCTGTCTGTCTCTTTTACAATCCTCTTTTGATGCAGGTAATTTAAACTGCTGTCCAGTTCTCTTGCTTAACAAGGACTTAACAAGTATTTGTGCTGCTTTTTTTTCTCAGTATAATAAATTCAAATGTCGCATCCTGAATGAGAAGGTCACTACTCCAACTACTACAGTATACAGGTAAACATGGTTGATCATAATATTACTGGATTTATGGTTCTAGGATTAAATATACAAATAAATGCTTTCCTGTTCTTAGGTGTGGTCCCTTGATAGATTTATGCAGAGGGCCTCACGTCAGACATACAGGCAAGATAAAGACCATAAAAATTCATAAGGTAAGTGATGGAACTGCCTTAGACAAATGTTTTCACTGAAAACGTGTCGCTGTCTTAGGGCTGAGGCAGGCATGTACTGTGAAAAGGGTAACCTGGCTAAAAACTCAGTGTTACAGATTGTGAAAGGGTTGTGTGCTACAATGATATTCACATGGTGTGAAGCCCAGCTGGATGTCCAGGCCTTGCACTTCCAGTACAGATAGAAATGCAAGTTTGGTTTAAGTTTTGGCTGAACTGTATCAGTTAGAGTTTGTAGTTTTTGCTCATGTTTTTTACTGATGGTTATAGCTATTTGTAAATAAACAGTTGGAAAAGGATTGCTACAAAGAGGCTTTAGAAAAAGACAGGAGAGTCTGAAACGATTGTTACTTAGCATGTTCATCTCCTCTTTCTGGATTTTTCTGATCACTGCTCTGAATTTAAGATTAAAATTCTATTTATTGTCTTAGTTGTTCCATGTTAATGGTTTATTAATAACTGTATGCCTTTTCATAGCAGGCAGTAGTAGTAAAATGTGGAGGCTCCTACCTTTCTTCTGTGTTAAATTTATTTTTTGCATGCAGAATTCTTCTACCTATTGGGAAGGCAAGGCTGATATGGAATCCCTCCAGCGGATCTATGGGATTTCATTCCCAGATGCAAAAATGCTGAAGGAATGGGAGAAATTCCAGGAGGAGGCTAAAAACAGAGATCACAGAAAAATTGGGCGGGTGAGACAGCTTTTCTGGTAGTGTATTCCAAAAACACTGTGTGGATATAACCCCTTAACGAGAAGCATCCCAAAGACACCACATACTTTGCTGCCACAACCAAGATGTGACAGTTTTATTTTAAATTTAGTTGCAAAGTCAGGTGCTTTTCTCTCAAGCGTCAAAGTCCTAGAACAGATAAATTTCTGCTGTTTTAAACTGAGTGACATTCTTATTCCACACATCAGTCAGAACAGAATAGAAACACTTCAGTCTGCAACACATGAATGGTCCAGTCTATGGGCAATGCTCATTCCAGCACAGTTTGCTATGGTCTGTTCATACAGTTCTTTTCTTCTGTGTGATTTCAGAATCTGTAATACATAACTATGTTTTTCGTTTGGCTGTTTTTTGGTTCTGGGGTTTTTTTATAGAAACCCCTGTCAGATAACTGGTAGTACTGAACACTGTTATAATGTTTGCTGCTGATACATCATGGAAAAATAGAGAAGAATTCACTGTGCAGACCTCAAGCATGTGCAGTCTGTCACAACATTAGCCAACTATAGTTCACTATAGTTCACACATTCAGTTCATGTGCGATAATTAGAGAGCTGCAGAAGCAGAACTAAACATTTACTTGCACAAAGGGAGCTGTCGGGGCACAGTTGGGGTTTAAATGTAAAGATTTGGAGTATCAGTAATGAAATATGAAACTGAACAATCTCCTTCTGCTGTAACTACTTATGGACACAGAAATACTAATGAAAATGCTTCTGATCTATTGGATATTGCATTTTTTTTTGAGGTTTTTCTTTTTGAAACATTAGTGATGCTCAGTCAGTAGTAATTCATTTGTGAATGTTATATGAAAAAAGTGGGGTGCAAATACTGAGTTTTTCAAACACTACTTTTCTGCAGGACCAAGAACTGTTTTTCTTCCATGAGCTCAGCCCTGGTAGCTGTTTTTTCTTGCCAAAAGGAGCTTACATTTATAACACATTAATTGAATTCATCCGAGTAAGTAATGTCTTTTGGAGATCTTCTAGAAAAAATCCCGTGATTTTAGAAAAATACGTAACAGCATGCTACATATAACAGTACTAATAGCCCTTTATTTCAAGTTATTTTAATCTCTTAGTTCTGTAACCCACTGAAGAAACCTGTTTTTTTAAATTACTCGTCACAATCTCTGCAAAATTATGTTTTATCAACACTTTATATCTGCAGTTAAAGCTGTGATAAAGGTGCTTTATAGTGTGAATTCTTTGACATCTAATAATACAGCTAAGGTCACACTGCTGCTGTTCCACTGATGCATATTGACTTGTTTTAATAAACTTTGATGCTGTAGACCAATTTGTTTTGAAAATACATGTACGGAAAAAACAAACAAACAAAAAACCCCCAAAACCTGATCTTCCTGTTTTAATATTTGAAGTCTGTGCTATTTTGTATATTTGGGCTGCAGTGTACTATCAAGTGTCATTGAGTAATTAGAGACTGCTGCTTTGCTTGCAGGGAGAAAACTTGTTCTTCTTGCTTACTACAGGGAAAGTGTTTGGGGGAAGGGTGGTGTTGGTGGAAGGGATGTATCCTGGCGTGTTCATCTTGAATTTTTCTCTTCCCTTCCTAAGTCATGGACTTTTATATGGCAGCATTTGTATATTTTTATGGCTGTGGATTGAAGTCTGTACCTTTGTTTTTTTTATTAGTTATTTTATATACTGAATCTGTTGTTTTAGAGTGAGTATCGAAAACGTGGATTCCAGGAGGTTGTCACTCCAAATGTTTTCAACAGCAAACTGTGGATGACTTCAGGGCACTGGCAGCATTACAGTGACAACATGTTTTCCTTTGAAGTGGAGAAGGAAATCTTTGCTCTGAAGCCAATGAACTGCCCAGGACACTGGTAAATACATAGCAAATTCAGTTTACCAAAGATCATGTTGATTGGAAAAAACAGACAAAAAACCCCCACCATTCTTCTTTTGCCTGTGTAATTGTAAAGATGGCTGTCTTCAGGTATTCATGCTGTCAGGAATGATGTAATTATGAGTCTTGTTGTCTACACACTCTCTTCACTTGAGAGAATGAGAAATGTCATTTTTCCATTATTACAGTGACTCTGTTTTAGAACTGAAGCTTACTTTGGTACGACAAAATCTAAATATCCAGAATAGATACTGGGACGTTATCAATTTTGTGGCAGTTCAGGCATTCAGCTTTTAATGCCCAGTTTTAGGAGCTGTTTTATCTTCTGTCTTTGAGGTGGGGGAAACCTACCAGGCGATGTGCATTTGTTGTCTTGACAAAACCAGATACAGCTGATAGTTCTATCCATTGGCTTTGTGTTCGTGCGCTTAGTCACTGGCAGTTTCTCACTGGCTGTTCTTTGCAGAATTGTGATGCTTGATGGTCTTCAAGTAACAAACTTTTCCTTTAGCCTTATGTTCGATCATCGCCCGAGATCGTGGCGTGAGCTGCCACTGCGGCTGGCGGATTTTGGTGTCCTGCACCGCAATGAGCTGTCTGGAGCTCTGACGGGACTCACTCGAGTGCGCCGCTTCCAGCAGGATGATGCTCACATATTCTGTTCTATGGAGCAGGTATGAGCTGCTGTTAAAGGAAATCAGGCATTAAAATCAGATTAACTGATTTTTCCGTATTTGACACACTGTTTCTGTTTTCATAAAGATCGAAGAGGAGATAAAGGGTTGCCTACAGTTCTTGCGTGCTGTATATGATGTCTTTGGATTCTCCTTCAAACTGAACCTCTCCACTCGTCCTGAAAAGTACCTGGGAGACCTTGAAGTGTGGAATCGGGCTGAAAAGGTAAACAGTAGTTTTATTAACTTTTTTTACAAAAGCAAGGCTGCGTCTGAAAGTTTTGTAAGAAGATACTGCCCTCTGGGAGGCACAGTGACAGCTGGGCATGAGCAATATAACTAATACCTGCCTTCAGTTCGGTCTGGCTGCTGCAAATAGGCTGCTCTCAATATAGAAGCACCATGTCAGCATCAAAGTAACTCTCCTTGTATTTTTTGATAATGAAGAAGAGGAGGAAAAGAACCAATTCTGGCAGCCCCTGTAATAAGACTTAGATCCATCTCCTGAAAGTGAAGTTGAAAGGGATGGAGAACCAGGGTGTATCTCATCTCAATGTTACCTACACACTTTGAATCTAGTGTAGAAAGTTCTTGCATCTTGACTCGTGCTTGTTTGTCCTCTTCTGAAATGATTGCATTAACTTTGTTTGTTTAAATTTGGACTTCAAGTTTGTTTTTTTTTTGAGGCTCTTCAAAAACTTCCCTTTATAGACAATAAATAAGTTTCAGCACTAACTGAGAAGTACTGCAGATTTAAGTGTCCCCTATCTGGTAGCAGGCTGTTTGATACCGTAACATGGAAAGAAATACTGTTTCCTTTATCTCCAGCAACTCGAAAACAGCCTCAATGCCTTTGGTGAGAAGTGGGAGTTAAACCCTGGTGATGGAGCTTTCTATGGACCTAAGGTTAGTATGTGCTAACCCCTAGTGGGTTTCGGCATTTTATTTCTGCTTGGATAAAGCAAAAGGCTGGGATGAGGAAGAAGGGATTTTTTTTTTGTTTTGTCACAGTTATCTAATACCATTTTAAGATGGTGTCTGGCTAAAATTTTGTGGTTTTCCAGATACAGAAACTCTGACATGCTTAAGAGAGGAATAATACTCTGTGTTCTTAGTTTTCAAATAGTTTTAATGGAGTAACACTCATTTCATTAATAAATTCAGTTTACATGAATAAACTATGTGTCTGAAGCTAAAACCGAGCTGGCAGGTTTAGTGGGTGACATGAACAGAAGGTGGCACTATAAGATCTGTTTTAGCAGAGCAGCTGCTGCATTAGAAGTAACCCTTTCAGTGAATCCCAAGTCATCAGAAAAACAAAAGTAAACTTACTGTTTAATAAAATTTTTATTGCTTTTACTGCACAGTTTTGTAGCTGCATTGAGTTACTGGTGGGGTGTGGTAATTTAAAAAAGCCCCATGCACTGGTTATGTGAGTTAGTTGGATTTTAAAAGCTCTCTCCTCAATTCAGACAGATTAAATAGGGCTTTTTAGAAATTTCACCATACCTTACTGTGCGCAAGGACACAAAGCATTACAAAACTTTTTAAATCTTTCCCTAATACACCTATGCTACATTTATGTCTGTATTCTCATCTAGTAAACTTGTTCTGATTACTCTGTTTGTATGCTAATGATTCAGTTTCAGTTTATTGTGTTGTAGGTGAAATGTTTTATAGCACCTAATCATTTAGAATGTGAAATGCAAACAAGATTTAGTAATTTCCTCATTTGATTGAAAGAAGGCAAATACACAGGAACCTCTGTTAACATTAATTAACCTTGTACTTGCTCCTAATACAGTTTGGATGTGAAATTAAAGTAGGTTGTAAATAACTTACTTTGACAGAAGCTCTATGGTGACTAGCTGAACTATGACATACTCTGACTTCTGAATTCAAAATTGAAAGAAATTTAGCTTTTGAATTATTAAAACACTGATTTGCGTGTGTAATACGTAAATGAAAATAAGGCACACAGCCTCAACGTGTAAACTGGTAAAATGATGAGTAAGTGAGCAAGGTGATAAATAAATAAGGTCAGGACACTATAAATCTACTGTTTTAAATCAGTGTTCTCTGTCTAACTTTTATCATAAGTCTACTCAGGATTGTGTTAGATGCAGTCTAAAGAATAGCCTTGACTCATAGGTCAGGACAAGTGTCATTGATTAATATGATTCCCTACTGGTAAGTGGACTGTTTTAACAGTAGGATTCTCATCCCATGTTCATGCCCTGAATTGTAACATAAGCTACAAAGTATTCAAATCCTGTGTAATAAAGTAGTGTAAGTTTGCCAGTTTGAGGTTGAAGAAATCTTATTTTTGTGCAGACGTGCTCAGTTCTGCACTTATATACTGCTGAGTTCAGTCAGTGAAAGGCCCACAAAAGTCCCAGACTGAAAATCACAAAACATAGTCTGAGATATTAAATGTAGTTCCCCCCTGAAGTACTGTCTCTCTACTTACTCACACTGATCTTAGCTCTAACAGTTTTTGCTTCAGAACTTGCAAATCACTTAAATCCTAATGCAGGCTAAAGTAAAACTATGCTGTCTAAAACTACATACAGTTCCTCTCTATTCAGTGAAACCTTCCATATTAAAAGAACTAGTTTGCTCTCAGAGGGGAATGCTTGTCTCTTAAGCTGTAGTAAAAGTTCATGCCTTTTTGTTTTTAAGATTGACATTCAGATTCAAGATGCCATCGGCCGCTATCACCAATGTGCTACAATTCAGCTTGACTTCCAGCTGCCAGTCAGATTTAACCTCACCTTTGTCAGGTAAGCACAGAGGCTGGTGTTTTTAAGTTCCATATAATCTAACTTTACTGACACTTACAGGCATAAGTTGCATCAAGAAAAAAACTAACAGAACCCTTTCTTTACAGCCATGATGGTAATGACAAAACAAGACCAGTTATCATTCACCGGGCTATCTTGGGATCTGTGGAGAGAATGATTGCCATTCTAACTGAAAACTATGGAGGCAAATGGTAATGTTGAAAAGTTATTTTTCCAGTTTGAGCAAACAGTTCAGGAGAGAAATTAGTCCCAAGCATCCAAGAGTCAAGAGGGGTTGGTTTGTTCTACTTGTTTGCTACAGAGACATGCCATAGGAATACCACAGGGCAATTTCTTCTGAACCATCTTCCTTAGATGTTAAATAATTCAAGATATGGTAGATTCTGTATCATTGTGCTTGTGCAGGTGCAGCATACAGCTACTCTACCCAAGACATAAGTCTCCCTACAGCTTTTGCAGCTGGGCTGCCTTGTAAAGAGTAATTTATGTATGTGATATACTTCACCTGTGTAATACATATATATATATATATAATACCTGCTGGGAATGACCCCTCCTAATTATAACAAGACTCAAAAGTGAATGTTTTCCTGTGCTTAGTTAGTAATAACTTCAACAACTCAATTATGATTTGTTGTCTGTTGTAAAATACAACACGAAATCTTCTAGTCAGCAAGTGCTTTTGCCCACACTGCAATTTGTTTAGACTCTCAGTTCTTTTGGGGAGATAAATTGTAATGACTACAGGGCTCTCATCACCCAATCCTAAGGAACTGGCTTGATGAGTCTCCTCTGTATGTTTTATTCCTGTCTGTAAGTTGGATCTTTCATACTGAAAGCTGTATAAACTTGTTTTGTTTGTTTATTGAAGGCCACTCTGGCTGTCCCCACAGCAGGTGATGGTGGTACCAGTGGGACCAGCATGTGATGAGTATGCTCAAAAGGTGAAGTATATGGTTTTGGGACTTCGTTTTCAGTATATTGTCTTTAGCTGAAATACTTAGTTATTAATGATTAATAGTATTTATTTCAGAAATGTTCGAAGTCTTTGCATGTTGATGCATTTTTATATTACAGTGACAATTAGCTCCTGAAGTTGTAGATCTATCTTAAAGATAACGTGAGTTAAATTTTGGGTACATAAACTTAACAAATCTCATCTTTGTGAGGCTCCTATTTTTGGAAAACTTAGTTTTTCTCTCTAGCTCAAAGCTGTCTTACCCTTCAGGTTCTGGTCTCCCATGGTCATGTGCATCTTGCAGAGCAGTAAAAAAGATGAAAGTAGGTCTTTGCATATTTAGAATCCAGCAATGATCTGTAATTCTTTCAAGCATACTATATATAAATAAAATAGTCTGCAAAATAAATAAAAAAACCTCTTCTAATTATTAAGCGCCACTGTCCTGCTGCTTTTTACAGTATTGAACTCAAATCATAATTCAGACCAAACATTAGATGTTCACATCACTGCTTATTTATATGTAGTTACTTGATAGATTGGCTCATCTGCAGTGCCTAAGCCTATGACAGTGGCTTTGTTTTAGGGGTCAGATAATCTCAACTGTCTTAAGTCTACAAATCATAAATCGTTCCTGGTCATGAATATCCTGTAGTGACAGTTTAAATATTTTTATTCCTAGGTCCGGCAGGACTTCCATGATGCTGGATTTATGGCAGATGTTGATGTAGATCCTGGATGCACACTGAACAAGAAGATCAGAAATGCTCAGCTTGCACAGTACAACTTTATACTGGGTAATGTATTTGTTACCTTATCCTGCCTCACTTTCTTGTTACAGGATTGGATCTTCTGTGAGCAAGGCAGAATTATAATTGGTGTTCTACATCACTTTGTTCCTAAGAGTCTCCACTGCAGAGTGCCTTTCCTCCCTATGTGATAGACATTCCTGAGTTGTATAGCTGTCACTGAAAGGAGATCACTGTGACCCAAGGCCTTACTGCTGCTTTTGGAAAAGGTTTTTCTTGTCCTTTGGTCAGCAATGTGGAGATATCATATGGTCTCTTGTCCTTTTTAAGACAGATCCTTCAGTAGTTTTTCATCCTTCCAGTAATTTATGTTCTTGTTTCTAATGTAGAAAAAGAAATAGCACATTTTCAGTGTATTCAGCTGGGGTGCACTTCTGGGCGATGCATGCATACGAGAAGCCCCTTTCAGAGGGGGTAATGCAGGGACAGTTAGAAACAGACCCTGAAGTATGTGATTTGAAGCATCATGTTAGTCCTGTCATGGTAATTGGGGTTTTTTCATTGACCTTAAAGCTACCTGGGTTCCACTAGAGTCAAAGGAGGCTTTGACAGAGAAACTCTACTGTCAGAGTAACTGACAGAATCATGAAAAAAGTTCTTCTTTCAAATTAAATTTTAAGGCATTTGATGCAGATAGTACACAACTATGTTTCACTTTCAGGACCACAAATAAATAATCAGCCCATCAAGAAAAAAAAGAATCTGACCTAATTTATGTTCAGAGGTTGTTTCAAAGAGTTTTCCCACTGAACCGCGGAAATACAATCTCCAAGTGTATTATGGAAAATTTACAGTAGTCGTCAGACATACATGTATTACCTTAATATTTGTAAGATTTTTAGAATTTTTGTTTAATAAGGCTAAAGTTTTACAGGAATGGGAGAAAATAAAAAGCTTGCTAAATATTGTTTGTTCCTTTGCATCTTGGTTGTTTATAGTTGTTGGTGAAAAGGAGAAGGCGAGTGGAACAGTGAACATCCGCACCCGGGATAACAAGGTGCATGGAGAGAGAACCATTGCAGACACTGTGGAGAGGCTGCTGCAGCTGAAACACTCTCGTTCCAGACAAGCTGAAGAAGAATTTTAACACCATCTGCACTACCTGACATTTAAAAAAAAAAAAAAATCTGGTTTTCCTAATTTAGTTAGCCACAGAGTTTTTGTTCTGAGCCAGATTTGAAGTATACTTCTCATTTGGACCTCTTGCTCATTTTAATGGGGATTTTTCTTTAGTCAAAAATGCCTCTTTTTGTAAAAGAAATCAATTTTTCACAAATCTTGAAGTAAAATTTCCTGGCCTCTAACCAATGACAGATGCAGCAAGATGAAATAGCTTTCTATGACTGCAAGGGAATTCTGAAATGTTAATCAGGGATACTTATAGCATTCTAACTACCTTGTTAGCAATATGATAACAAATGTTTTTGATGCAAGTTGTAACAAAAGACCTCAGGCTTAAGAAGCTATGTAGTAAAGATGCATGGCAGCAGCTTTTGGAGTGTCTCCATGAGCAAGGAAAGTGATACCTTGATGTCCTGTCCCTGGTCATACACCAGTTAAATACATTGCCTCTCAAGAGTTCTCAGTTACATGAAAGGGGAAATGAACATAGGCCTCCTGCTTCCATAGTGCTCAGTGCCTCTGGCAGTGTCTCAGCTCCCTGATGTGGGGTGTCTGCCACAGAGCATCGAGCTGCTCACCAAAGCTGCTAACCATAGCCCACTGTGCCCTTTTCCAAAGGCAGTCTCTGAAACATGCTGGCTCTGCAGGTAAGGTCCTAAGAGCTGTTGAAAGGGGATAACACTGTCTGGAAAAGGCAGGGCATAGTAGGGCCAAAGAACTCAGCTAAGAAAACTAGGATTCTTAGAAAAAAAAGCGTGTTTCTGTGTCTCTGAACTATCATTACAGCAAGGCTGTATGTCACAGCAGAAACAAGAAAGTACTGGACAAAAAGGGATAGTGATTATTTCTTTAAGACAAATGAAATTTTGTGATTTAATAGGAGAGTCCTCTTCTATGGGACACTTCCTTCCCGAGCCTTTAGTCCAGGGCATCATGTACTTAATTAACAGGTCCTCTTACCTTACAGGTGAGGGATCTCATCAATTGACTTTGGGTTTGGTTTGGGCTTCTTTCATAAATCAGGCTGACAAGGGGCAAATGTCTGTTACCAACAAAAAATAAAATCTTGGTCTGAGGTTTATTTGCATCTGTGTTTTTTGTTTGTTTTTTCTTCTATTAACTAACCAGCTTCCAAAGGTGATTGGTAACAGTTCCTTTAAAAAGAAAGCTATTGCTACAGCCTTGGCAAAGATCAGTTAAATCTGAGGATGTGTTTGAAATATCTCATCTTTTTAAAACCTCCTAAGTTTTGCTGTTTCCATTATTGTCTTGGCAGAAGCATTCCATCCCACCTTTTCTCACCTGTCTTACTCAGAGGTGATGGTCTTGTTTTATTGGCACTTGAACCCATAGTGAATTCAGACTCAGACTGCAACCCTAGCAAATTTCAGTGAAATCTATTTCCTCCTCCTTTTGTTCATTGCGATTAAAGGTTCCATCTAAGTGCTGGGGAGGGGGAGGAGAAAGGGGGAAATTGATTTTCCACAGCCTTGCTGATTTCAAAGTTATTTTTGTGAGGGTTATTATTTTCTGTATTTTGCACCTGCTTTACTGTGCTGTGAAGTGACTTGCCCATGCAGTCACTGCAGTGGACTCAGACGTCAACTACCCCTGGGGCAGAACAGGTACAGAAGCAAAACAAGTCTCCCAGGGAAAAGGAGCCACCACTAGCTCTGTTTCTCTTCAGGAATCGTGCCTCAGACAGCCTTTCCACTGGGCTGGTGTATTTGTTGATGTTCAGAGAGCTCTCCTTTCCTTTTGTGGGGGTCTCTGGACATGCCAGCATTAAACTGCCCAGGTCGAGTAATGATAAGGCAGTGCTTTTAAAGCCACAGCTGCTGCTGTGTATGGCGCAACAGGTGTCAGTCTTGGAGAGGTCCATCTACAGAAACCTCATTTACTGAGCCTGTGCTCTTAAATGCCTGTATAACAATATATATGTACTTATATGAATACATTGCTGGAAACCACCGAAGGATAGGACCCACTAGAGCGTGTACCTCCAGCAGGGAGTGGGCAGAACTGAGATGTCTCCACCCAAACTGGGATCAGTGCAGTGTTGCACTCGAGTGCCACCTACACTCCTGCTCTCTGCTGTTTCCAGTTCTCCAGCTGCCAGCAGCTGGGGATGTGCACAGAAGCAAAACTGGCTCTGACGCTCCCCTGGCCCTTTTCTGGCCCAAGCAACAGCCATCGGCAGTGTTCCCAATGGCTGCAGCTGGCTTACAGACAACACCACCATAGCTAAGGGACACAAACCTTGCTCAACAGCTGAGGGCTGGTTGAGCGTGTGCCAGCCCAAGGTACCTCTGGTATGCAAGTATTAGTGCAAGTCAATCATCTTATGCCATAAACAGTTGAGAGCTGAGGGCCTGTTGGGCTCTCCTTCATGGCAGCGGGCTGCAAGCCAGGATCTCTCCTACAGTATAAACTCCTCTCAAGGTTAATCTTTAAGGCTTGGAGAACCCTTGCCACAACAGATTCTCAGCAAATGATTAACTGCAAGGTAAACTTAGAAATCTTGTCTAAGTGATATAAAGGATGGATGTGTGCATGTAATCCTTTAGACATAAACCGCTGACCAAGTCTAGGTCTAAGTCTGGATCCAGCTTCACTTAGACTCCCATCAGAAAGGAGTTTAGCATGCAAGGGAGTCCTTTCTGAACCTCATGACTCAATGGGAGGGTCTCCCTAACAAATTTGCCCTGACCCTGTCCTTGTGCAGTGACAACCAAGTGTACCTTGCCATTGAATCTTCTTAAACCACTGTCACATTTCCTATCAAACTTTGTTAAATTGCTGATTTGTATCTATAAATATATTACTATTTCTCTGTTACAGGTGAAGGGCATCACTCCATCCGCAACACTGTCCTGACCCAAGCAGCACATCCTCTCTCTTAGTTCGACCAGAAATCCTCTGAACAACAGCTTTGGTCACTGCTTGTCATCTCTGGTAGGACTGAACTCCCACCAAAGTGCTGTTCGTGTCTTCTAGGGCAGGAGGTTGCAGTCTTTGGTGTCGTAGATTAGTGGTGGGACCACTTGTCAAGCAGGAGAGAAGTCTCTATATAATTAATTTCAGGGTCTGAGAAGGTTGACCTGTTGCCTCTGGAGCAAGGCATGCATTACCATCTTCTGATAAACTACTACAAGAACACGTGCTCAGACAAAGTGGGGCAGCCGGGACATTTTATAGTGTTCTCAGGCACTGAGAGCAATTCATCTGCCCTACACATTCAGTTTCAATACACAGGGTATCTGTGTCCCTCCCAGAACCACAGCCTTCAAATGGATCACAAAGCACTTCTGCAAACAGGTGAAAAAAACAAACAAACAAACAAATCCAAATAAACACGCCAGAGCCTCCAAAAGGCAGCTGTATGTATCTGTCTGTATCAAAAGATAAGGTAGTAGGGACCCCTAGAATGAAGACAAAACAGGTGAATCCACACTGCAACATGAGACATCTTTGTCTTCCTCAAAGTCTTTGGAATTACTTCTCTAAGATCCTCACAGAAAGAAACAGAAACAGAAATGAGACAGTCGGTGGAAGGAAGAAGAGATCAGACATGAAAGCATGGAACAAAGACACACAGTGCTCTCCCTGGTGACATCCAGATGCAAAGTTAAGCTTCTTGGATTCTGAATATCCCTAGCTTGTCCAAGGTTTATCTCACTAGATAAGAAGAGATTCACTGCACGCCAGTTTGGGGCTGACACTTGAAGTGCCTTTTGATCTCTGTCTCAAGAAGAAGCAGGCTTACGAACCAGACTTTTATTGATTTTACTGCACTCCTGAAACATGACTTAATATTTTACAGCATCTTGGATGCAGAATGACAATCTAATCATGTTTGATATGTGGTTTTTAAAGTGCATACTTTGGGGACAATCCCTAAGATGTCTAAAGCACATGAGCAATTAAAGGAAAACTTCTCAGTGTTTTTGTTTATTGGGATACAGGCCCATAAGGATGTGAAATCTCTACATCTGAGTATCTGCAAGGATGTCAGGCTGCACACAAACACTGGAACAGCTTTGAATGAATGTGATTTTTTGGAAGGAAGCCTTTTGTTGGTGCACTCCCTGAAAAGTGAAAATGGGATTATTAAACATACCTTTTCAAAAAGCAGTTGCCAGCTGAGAGTTAATAATCACGCAATGGCATTACTTCATAAATACTCCACTAAGCTGTGTGAAATCAACGTATATGTGTTCTGGGTTGTGGTCCCCACATCAAGTCAGATGGTGTCAGCAGAGGGATCAGATGGAGTCTAAACCCCTTCAGACCATACTAACAGGACAAAGGGATCAAATAGGGTAAATATTTCTTTCTTCAAGATTTTTAAACCATTTTAAGTCTTTGAGCTGATAATCCCTGGACTGACTGTACATCCACTTTACCAGGTTTCCCCTTTCTCACTCTAAAAATAGATAATCCTACACTCCTCAGCATTGTCAGAGATTTTTCTGAGATTGTTCACAGGGTTGAAATAAGAATAATTTCAAAATGTTTGGGCTTTACTTTTCAATTATAATTTTGTTCTGTTTTGGTTTTGGTATAAGACTTTTTCCACAGAAAAAGGCTTTCAAGTTCTGACCAGAAATGACCATCAAACAACAAATCTCCATGTCATCGTATGATACATGAACTTGTATCATTCTGGATTTACAGGTCAGAAAATTAAATCTAGGAAGGAACAAAAAGAACACTGTTTTAAAGAAATTCAGAGCTGTTTTTTTCAGGGCTCAGCTCCCTCAAACTAGAGCTCAGTCATTCTTTCAGATTTCAAGTGCAGACTGTCAGAGAAATCAGCATTTAGCCTGGCTGATTTGGAAAGGACAACTCAGTAATTTGAAAGACAACAAAAGGAGCTCTTCTAAAAAATTCTGCTCTGGCAACTGAATTCAATAAATATCTCAGCATCTCGAGTGGGATTCAGGTGTAAATTAGAACTCAGTCTCAGTCCATAATGGATTCTGTAACCAGCTGCAGCCTGACCCTGAAGTATCTAAACCACAGAGGTGATGTCTTATTCATCTTAAAGCTCAATACTTGCCATGCACCTAGTCCCTGTCCCAGATGTGCCATTTCCCCATTCTGTTCCCTCCTCTGACTGAAGGGATTCAAATCCACATTCCTAACATCCAAAGAACAACGTAATGTGAGCTTGGAGATCTTTCCTATATAAAGAAACACACAGGAATCATGAGTAAGGAAATAGGTAAAAACAAGGCCTGGCTGTGCTGCCTAGAAGATCTGGGACTCTGACTGAGAATTTCAAACACATTTCTACTTTATGGGAAGGAAATACTCTCTTCTCAGCACCAGCATATAAGGTTGCATATAAGGTTGCTTTTGTTGCTATTTCTGGTTTAATGAATATTGAATTCCCAGCAATTAACTCCCAGGTTTCCAAGATGCTCCATGTAGAGCTGGTGGAGCACACAGTGTAATACTATGGTGTATGGCTTTGTGTTCCCCACAGAATACTTTGCAAAGCAGTACTTTGTTTACAGGACATTTTATCTTCTGATTAAGAAACTCACCAGAAAAAGTATCATAAACCACTGATGAAGTAATTTCAATCATCCTTATACATGGGAGGTGATGCAGGGAGACTATGGCAAGCTGTCACTCTTTGACCAGCAGTGTTTCCACATGAATGGAATAAAGTAGCAGTTTTAGTTTGTGACATCAGTCTGGACATGTGTAATACAGCAAATAATGCAATTTTCCTTTCAGTCAATGAAGAAAAGCAAGTGTTTCTTTGCTTAGAAATATCTGTCTTGCACTACCCATTAAAACTTTAGATGGAGATTTGTATCAGTATGTACCTCATATGGAGTGCTAGACTCATCACAGTAAGTGAGGAACCTGCTGGAGGCCAAAACACAGAAAGCATTCTTGTCCCATTCTGTGCTATAACCAGGATAAAGCACTGCCACTACTGGGAAACTGCCACAAGGCACATTCTGTCTTTCCTGAACAGCAAACAGGAGGCAGTCAGGCAGCATTTAAGTCACAGCTTGAGCTGAAGTCAGAAAAGGATGCAGGAATTGTGTGAGAGAAGGACAAGGAATAGAAGAGACAGCAGGGTACAGCAAACAAGGGAGTACTTTTAGACCCAGACTTGGAATTTACATGTGTGTGCCACTTTGCAGTCAGCACAAGGCAAGGGCTCTGGGCACACAACAAGGCCAAGCTCTCAGGACTCAACTATTTACATGGTTTGCTTTCCTCTTTACTTTCCCTTCCACAAATGGGCTTTGTCAAACAGCTGCAGCAACTACATCTTAAATGACCGAGGTCTGTGTGAGGATGACCCAGGGAGGCTGTTTCAACACCCCAACGCAGAGTCTACTGAGCAACTTCTGAAAATCAGTGCTGTTGCAATTCTCCCTTTTAGCCTTTACCTGGAGTCCCTGGCTAATGGACTCCATAACAGCCTCACCCCTGGTACCAAATAGAATATGTAAGGAATTGTCTCTCCAAGACCAAACTCTCTTTTCCCTCCCTCAAGTGAAGACGCATACATGCACTGCCTCTTCAGAGCAGAGGGCTAATGCTCGGCTATGCCAAAGAATATGCTGACCTCCAGGCACTGTAGGGAGTTATGAACCAGAGCCTCAGCCAATGGGTGAGCATGGTTTAATCACCACACACTCAGAGGTAATCCGTCTCGCTTGTTCGGACTAGTATTTATGGGCTTGCTCTACTAGGGGTTGCAAGGAAAGCACAGGTACCTGTACCAGGGCTCAAGGGTGGTGGGTGTTTGCTGCCCCTGCTCTCCTGGCACAGATGCCATTGTAGATGACAAAGGAAGTGACAGTGTGATGTTTAGCTGTGTGCTGTCAAACCAAAACAGGGACAGTGACACCCCTGCTCTTTTATGTGTCAAGAGCTGCCACGCAGGTCCCCTCTACAACCTCCCTCCCTTCCCTGCTTTAGCTGGGCAGCCTGTTCATTCTTAGCTTCAAACCATGGGAGAACACAATTTAGTTACGAATGGTGATTTATATTGCCTTTGTTATGTAGCCACTTTTTGAACATGATAACATGAGCTTAAATGGATTATCTGTGTCAGTCAGAGACAGAATACATTATAACAGTAACAAAGTAATCTAAAGAGAGTTCCTGCAAATCTTAGTTCATTGACAGCTGACCTGTGCAAGACAGGGGTTTATGCCAGTTGAAAGAATAAACGCTCAGCTCAAAATTATAACAGAAAAGCAGATTAGAAGTTTTAACTTCCCATCCTCAGCTCTATCCCTTCATCACAGGTCAGTCTTCTTAAAAACTGTTCTGGTGATTTGGCAGTAAATCGTATAATATGTTTAATAAAATACTATTTACGTGGAGCCAAGAGACCCCACCAAGAGCAAAACCTCATTGTTCAAAGCTGTACACAAGCAGGCTCTGCTCTGAAGTGCCAGCAATCTAATTACGGAGGGCACCAGGAGTGCAGAGTGCTGTGTTGGCTTAACCCCTGTCACTGCAAAGCCCTGGAAGAACTGGACCTTCAGGCTTGGAAACCAAGGCTCTGCTCCCCACACCACACAGACTCTTCTGTTTGCTTTGCCAAGCAGCATTTTTTATTAGATCACATTTATTAGGAGAACAAGCAACCACGCAAGTGTGTATATGCAGGTGTGCAGAGTGTGTCTGCACCGCTGCAAACAGACCTGGCACACAGGGATTGCTGGTTCTTGCACCACACACCCTCAGCAGCTGCCAGTGCACCCTGACTCAGTTTTTCACACCAGAGCAGTAAGTGGATCACACTGTCAGCCACAGAAACAGAGAAGAGACATGGTCAAAACTTTTTGTTCATCTTGAAAAGCATGGAGCTTCTCTGCTGTTTAAATTGCAGCCATAAACAGGCTGCTCTGAGTCACTGCACTGTTCTATTTACACCTTTAGACAGTGACTCCCTGTTCTCTGTGGCACCACTGCAACCTCAACTCTTTAAGACCTTTTTTCCCCACTCTGCGAGTGCTGGTTTGGCCCAGCAGCTGCCCAGCATTTATAGAGAGGAGCCCTGGGAACCCAGACAGGTTCTGCTTCAAAAGTTGCAAAAGGAAAAATCAATCAATTAATCTTTCCTTCTCTGGGCTACCTTGGCTAATAGTATGTGAGGCCTATTATTGATTCGGTGCTCAAAATATCACTAGTGTCCTTAAATAGTTTTAATCAATAGAAGGTCTTCAGTTCCTCAGAAGACAACAATCTTCAGAAACTATCATGGGTAACAAAGTCTGGAAAAAACAAAACCTAACTCACTGATTACTTCTGCCCCACAGTTCATCAGCAGAACCTTCAGACCTGGTACACCAACCAAGCAGGCAGTTTTCATCACACGTGAAGACCAACCACAATTCTAGAGGGAGATGAATGTGTGCTGAGGCTTTGCAGGCTGGTTTGGGGTTATTACTGTATATAACTTTGTGCAGTGTTTAGGCACTAATTTTGTTTGTTGGAAGATCTGTCTGAGCCACTCACAAAGGCTTGATTCGTCTCCCCAGTAACTTATCATAGAATCAAAGAGTGGCTTGGGTTGGAAGAGACCTTAAATATCCTCCAGTTCCAATCCCCCTGCTCTGGGCAGGGAACTTTTCACTAGATGAGCCTGCACAGAGCTTCACTCATCTGGGAGAAAGAATCCAACAGCTTCTCTGAACAATCTGTTCCAGAGCCTCACCACCCTCACAGTAAAGAATTTCTTTTCTACATCTAATATAAATGCATTCTTTCAGTTTGAAGCCATTTCCCCTTATCCTGTCACTACATGCTCTTGTAAATAAATAGTCTCCGTCTTTCTTGCAGGCTCTCTTCAGGCACTGGAAGGCTGCAATTAGGTCACCCCTAAGCCTTCTCTTCTCCAGGATGAACAATCCCAATTGTCTTAGATTTTCCTCATAGGAGAGGTGCTCCATCCCTCTGATCAACTTGGTAGGCTCCTCTGGATTCCAAGAAGTCCATGTCCTTCCTGTCCTGGGACCCCAGAACTGGATGCAGTGCTCCAGGTGGGGTCTCATCAGAGCAGAGCAGAAGGGAGAATCACCTCCCTCACCTGCTGCCCACCCTGCTTTGGATGCCGCACCTCTTTTTCTTTTAGGTTATATTCTGTTCTGTTCCATAAGAACAACTGCAGAGGTTGAGTGAGCAATAAGGTGTTGCTAGACAAATCTGGAGTGTGCAGAAAGATCTATAAAATGCTCTTGGAAAGGAAAAAACATCAAAAGCCTGATAGCTAGCAATTTATTTTTTGCCTCTCTCAAGTGGTTTTCAGTCCCCATCATGGAGGTAGACAGATTGTTCTCCCCACAACTTTTTGTTATTGATGGGTTTCTGCAGCACCATAGAAAAAAGGCAATTATACTTGATAAGAAGCATTGCTTGAGACAGGGGAAGAACCTGGAAGGGAGGCACTGGGCAGGAAGGGCAGCATCACCACCCTCAGCAAGGATTATTCACTGTAATAACAGCACAGAAGTTCACAAAAATAAATCTCACTAAAGAACTGCAGCCCAATAGTTTTCATCCTCAGATGCAATTCAGTGAAAGACAGGCTGGTTTTCTTTTTCTCCATCTCCACTGCAAAAAACATTTGGGTTTCAGTTATCCTTCTGTAAATACAGAGTGAGAAAATTAAGGGCTGAATTATGATAAGATATTAGTTGTTTCAGTTACCCACTCTCTGAAAAGCTTTCCAAGTATGTTTCTAGTCCATACTTTTCACAGACTTTTGCTGAGGAGGACCAGGGGATCCTGGTGGACCAGGTGAACATGAGCCAGCAATGTGCCTTTGCAGGAAAGGCCGACAGCATTAGGCAGGTCACTGCCAGCAGATCAAGGGAGGGGATCCTCTGCTCAGCCTGTTGAGACCCACCAGCTGCACGTGCTGGGCTCCCCAGCAGAAATGACACGGATGTATTGGAGGGACTGCCATGAAGGGCTGCAAAGGTGATGGAGGAAGTCTATTAGGAAGAAATCACACACATTGTTTCAGATGTGATGAAAACAGAATCAGCAGCAGGTGCCTAGAAGAGTTCATCTGGAGACTGGAAAGGATACTATAAAAGGATACACATGCAGACACTTGTTTGAAAAAAAAAACCCTGAATTGTTTTCATAACAGTTTTCAGCTTGGGAACCTACAGTCATGCAAATCTCACCCAAGGAATAATTGCTCAACACCTGAAACTTCATTCTGTAAAGCTTTTTTTTTTTTTTTTTTTTTTTTGTGAACACAGATTTAATTTCAAGAAAAGAAACAGTGCAAAGCAATTTTAATTTCATTTCTCATTTAAAAAATGGGGAAAGGGCAAACTCCTTCCTGATGAAAATTTTACAGATTGCTGTTCAGTTTTATTCTGCTGCATCTTCAAAGGTGCATGACAGTACTTGAGGTAAAAATCACTTTCAACAGGTTATTTTAGGACTGTCTTCAGATCCCAGAGACAGCAATTTCATATGAATCATGGTTTGAAGTTGCACGTGTTAATAAATAACATCCAGTGCCACATAACATACAGCATATAAAGGCTATTTAACAGCAAACAACAATAATGAATGATAGCACAGCTCATCTGTTACCATGCAGTATCCCCTGGATAGGAAAATTAGAAAGGAAATTAGACAGGACAACAGAGTTAACATTATAATTTTACAAACATGCTAGATGTTCTTTCTCGGTAGCTGCTAGGACTGCACACAGGATCAAACAAATAGGCACAGGTTGACATTTTCATTGCTTGTCAACTTTTCAGTAAAACCTACAATTTTGCCATGTCTTTTCTTTGAAGGGAAGATGATATTTGTGATAGTATTATTTTTTTCTTTATCAAATGAGCTGTCATTCATTCTATAATACATCATTTTCTTAAATTAATTCTGAAGTTCCCACAGTTGAACAAAACATCTTTAGTGAAGTCTCTTTTCATCCATTAAAAAGCTCCTGACCAACTCCAGTTTTGAAATGTCTAGATATTCTAAGTCCAGCTCTTATTTTATAACCTAGATACCATTGACATTTGAAATAATGTATTTTATATAGAAAGAAGTATTTTCAGTCATAAATTGGCTAGACAGAGAGCAATCTTAGATCATTGAAAATAAGTGTTCCCAAAACTGTCAATTCAAAGGCAAATTGTTGCTTGTTCAGAGGCTTATACAGTGGTGGCACAAGGAAAAAGTGGGAAGTCCTTCACTGAGACAACAAAATTCCTTCTCTTATGAAAATTGTATACATTTTCACTTCATTTTATCTATCAGTCATCAATAACTACCACTGCTTTGGAGCTTTCCATGGATGTTTTGCCTGACCACAAGCCCATGGCTGTGGCCTTTGGGATGCATCTGAAGGGATCACAGCTCAGCACTACACAGGCAAGCAGATCCAAAGAGCACCTGGATTTGTAACAGGATCACTGTTACGTGCCTCCTCTCACAAGTTTTCAGAACTCCAAGTTGCCTTCTTCTCCCTCCAAACTAGCTGCAAATAAAATGATACACTTCCCCTTCTAAGCTGCTTCTGAGCTAGACTGTTCTTCCTAGATCAAAAGTAGCTCTGTTCCTGGCTTCACCTATACAGGTATTTTGGATGATTTGCTCAATGTGATAAGGACAGCCAGCTCCCTCTCTCCCTTCCTCCCTCCCTCCCATTTGGTTTTACTTTGTAGGAGCCATGGCCAACTAAAGGTCTCTGGGGAAGAGCAGGAAGACTCTAGATTAATACCTGTGTGCACCAAGGTAGCAGCCTGGAGTTGGGATGCACCTTTTTCAACATGAGCCTGGAGCACTGCATCTTCTATTGCAGGCTTCCCTGCTGGTCAGCTCTTCAAGCACACAGAGGTAGTGGCTCAAGAAGACTTTTAAAACCAGGATCCCTCACCGGGTAACCCCTCAGATGTGCTAACAGGTTGCTCAGCCTGGGTTCTACAAGCAGGGAGTGCACCTGACTGGATCCAGAAAAGCTGCATGCACACGCAACTCCCCAGTGCTCTTTGTTGCTGCTCATACATCAGAAACAGTTGGGGTTTTTTTTGCTGCTGTGTCTCAGCCCATGGTCTACAGAAACAAAGGTGCATAACCTCTGGGGACTCATCAGTACCATCCTCACTCCAGATGTTCTCAAAGCCAGGCATCATCCAGCTGTAAACACTGGACCTGCAAGTTCCTGGCAGGCAGCTTAGGGGATTTCCTAGGAATATCTGTAAGGTGAAGCTTTACAATCAGCACATCAGCCATTAGTGTGAAGAGAAGCCAGATGTTTTTCTCTGCTGAAAAAAAATCCTGGAGTCTTGCTGTTCCAATGCACTGGTCTGAAACAACACCTGCTTACGTTTTCAAAATTCCTATGATTTCAAATGCATAGTTAGAGGTGTCAAAAGGCAACAGAGGAGTATGTCCCGAAGTTGATTTTTATGATGCCCTATTTTGCTTTCTTCTTATTTTGGATATTTAAGATGGCAACCAGCCATCTCACTCAAAGATGTCTTAGCAGTTGCACTAACAGAAATCTAAAATCAAAGACATCTCAAAGCTGTTGTTGAGCATGTTTCAAGTGTGCCTTGAAGTTGAAATTTCAGTGATACAAAGATTAGGGCTGTGGTTTATGCCAGCTTGGTTCTTTAACCTAGTAAAAGCCACAATCCTAACACAGCTTCCCTCTAGCAGACAAGCTTGGTTAGACCAGGCAAAAGAAACATTTTGATTTGCCTCATGTGATATTTTGATCACAAGAAATACCACCATGGCAAACACAAACACATTCAGAATTAATAATAAAAGTAATATACAAGGGAGATGTCAGCCAAACACTTTCACTCCCATAGAAAAATATCTCTGCCTTTATTGGTAATCTGGAAGAAAACAGAAAATCAGTGCTGAGAATATTTTAAGATGAGACAAAAATTGGCTAGACAGTAAATGAAAGAGATTGGTTAGACAGGGTGAACTGGGTCACTTGCTAAAGTTGGTGGAATTTAAAAATCTGCTTTCATAAAGGAAGGAAAAGGAAAAGCAAAGATGAGAGGTCATATGTGAGGGGGGTGCTGTATGCTGAAGTTCATGACATTGGGAAATAGCAGCATAGTAATGGCAAACTACCATCTGACTTTATGTTTATAACTAATGCAAGATCTGTAATAAGTAAAATTTGACCTTGAAAAAGTAACAGAATACCAATGTTTTGTGTAGGGACAAGTCCAGATCTGCAATTTACAAGTTTGTGTGTCTGCACTTCAAAGCTACATTTTGAAGCACTCAAAAACAGCAGAAAAAATTGAAATCCATGAAATAAGCCTTGGAATAAACTGAAGAAACTCAGTGTATTTATCTCATTTAATGGAAGAGAGAGATGATTTGACCAAAGTTTGCAAGCACATCTCTGTGGAATAGATTTCTATTCCTGCATCTATTCCTGACATGGAGAGAAAGAGCACCATCCTGAGTTTGGAAGAAGGTACAAATATGGCAGCTAGCAAAAGACAAAAAGCTTGAAAAATCATTCATGGAATCACAGAATCATTGAATGGTCTGGGTTGGAAGGCACCTTAAAGATCACCCAGTTTCAGCATCCCTGCTGTGGGCAGAGACACATTCCACTAGGCCAGGTTACTGAGAGTCTTAGCCAAGCTGGCCTTGAACACTTCCAGAGATGGAGAATCCAACAATTTCTCTGGGCAATCTGTTTCAGTGCCTCACTACCTTCACAGTAAAGAAGTTTTTCCTAATATCCAAGCTAAACCTAGTCTCTTTCAGTTTGAAGCTATTCCCCCTTGTCCTGTCACTACCTCCTCTTGTAAAAAGTCCCTCTCCATCTTCCTTGCAGGCTTTCTTCAGGTACTGGAATGCTGCATTAGATCACCACAAAGCCTTCTCTTCTCCAGGCAGAAAAATCCCAGTTGTCTCAGCCTTCCCTTGTAGGAGAGGTGCTCCTCTGGACTCACTCCAGCAGGTCCATGTCCTCCCTGTGCTGAAACCCCAGAGCTGGATGCAGAGCTTCAAGAGGAGTCTCACCAGAGCAGAGGGGCAGAATCCCCTCCCTCACCTGCTGCCCACCCTGCTCTGGATGCAGCCCAGGACACGTTTGGTGTCTGGGCTGTCAGTGCACATGGCCGGGTCTTGTCCAGCCTCTCACCCACCAGCACCCCAAGTCCTTCTCAGCAGGGATGCTCTTGGTGCAGCACCTTGCACTTGGCCTTCTTGAACCTCATGAGGTTTCCATGGGCCCACTCCTTGAGCTTGTCCCTCTGGAAGGCATCCCATCCTTCAGGCATGTCAGGCACTTTCGGCTTGGTGTCATGCGAAAATTTGCTGAGACTGCACTCGGTCCCTTTGTCTGTGTTATTAATGAAGATATTAAATAACACTGGTCCCAATATGGACCCCTGATGGACTCCACTTGTCAATGATGTCCACTGGGACTCTGAGCCATTGACCACCCCCACTGATGTGACTGTCCAACCACTTTCTTATCCATCTAACAGTCCACTCATCAAATCCATCTCTCTCCCTAAATGAAACGTGTCATCTGAGCTTGACCAAGCAGGATGTCTTGGTTTCACAACCAACACACAGCCTTGGGACACAACCTCTGCATAGTTCAAATTAACATACTTTGATCAGAACAAGTACTGTTAAGGATGCAACAGTCCTTTTACCAGCAACCTTAATTCACTAATCTAGGGGTAAATATTTACCAGTTTTTCTCTAATAAACAGATGATGAAAGAGGAGAAAGAAAACTGTTGCCCTTGTAGCTCTAATCCAAGGTGGATTTTGCACTCTGTATACAGCATATTTTCATGCCAGCAGGCAACTCTCATTTCAGAGGGACAGGTGTTATGGGCTATTGCAGAGGATACATAATGTTCTTTCCTCAGAACTTATTTTATTGTTTCCACTATAAAAGGTCTTCAGGCTCGAGCATGTGACATCCCCATTTATGTCAGTCAGACATACCCTATAAATCTGTTTGGGAACTTTTGGTAATTACTTGCTAGACCAATTCAGCACCAACTTCCGGGCTAGTAAAACACATCCAGGGAAACCAAGAGCTTTCAGGTCTGTGTTCAGCAGATTTCCTGTATCAAACCAGCAAAACATGTCTGGCAACCGGTGTCCTGTGAAAAGCACCCACCAGCATCTCCCAATGGAAACACTTCATTTCAGAAATATTGAAATTACCAATTTTGACACTATTCACATTTACTCATGGAACCCAAATTATTGTGAAAAAGGTTTCAAACACCACAATACTCCACTTTTCAGAAACTAAACATGTTAACATAGTTTGTTCCCATTACTGCTTAATAAAAACTTCACATTTACACAAACTCATTGTTCACCTAGGGTAAGAGTGACTATCTGCAGTGGATGGAAAATTTCAACTCCAGTTTTGATTAACTTTCTACAATTTCAGATCCAATAAGGGTCATGACCATGGCAGTCACAGCAACAGAATAAAAGCTCCCTGAACAAAGCTTCTGTTGTATGAGTGGACACTTTTTACCTCCTTGCATGCTTGTAACAGCAGTCAGTGAACCCTGAGACATGGGTTGCTCAAAGGATTTGTTGAGCTTGACAGAGAAGGTTTTTGTGTTCTGCATGTCACCACTCTTTAGGATACCATGAGTCCAACAAGGCATGAAAGACACATTTCCCATTTGGAGGGTGATTGCAGGTCAAGCAGACTGATGCTGAGTCCGAAGGGGCGTTGAAGAAGCAAAGGAGCAACAGATCCAAAGCTCCAGTATCCCTGCACAGGCCAGCACAGCCTGTTCCCAGCAGAGTCCTCACATAAATGAGGGTACCCTTGTCAATCAGGCCATGTGACAATCATAGGAGGGCAGAGGGAGCCAGCAAGTTTGCTGAACATGTAACTACGATAATTACGAAGACCCATTTTTGCTTCCATTAACTACAGCAGGATCTGGCTGCTGCAACATCTCCTCTGCCTCCTTGCCC
>JAWWTY010000088.1:62402125-62440724 GCA_035222235.1 Margarornis squamiger | reverse complement strand
CCTCACCACTAAGAGGTAAAAATCATCCTCAAAAAGTCTTTTTAAGCTTTTCTAAAAGGACTCTAAGCTGTTTCTGTTCTCACAAGAGGGTAGTTGCTGGATACTGCAGTACACAGACTACAGATAAAGATCTGTACCCTTCTGTAAGCTTCTTCCCTCCCCTGACACCTCTTTTCTGAGCTATTAACTGACTGCACAAGTCAGCTCCTGGACCTTTGAACAAAAGAGGTACAGGACACCCTGAGTCACAAAAGTACTTCTCTCCACCTCTCCATTTTGGACAGTCCCCCTCTGTGGGACACTGATTTTTCTTACAGGGTCTCTCTGTAAGAACTTTCTTGCCTGCACTCACAGTCCAGTACCTGCAGTTTTCACAGCGGGAATCTGTCTTAAGAAATGGCATCTGTTTGGATTCACTGTGTGTTTTTCACATAGCCAGAGTTACCCAAAACAGGCCAATACAAGCAGGCCTATTCATTTAGTCATGGCATCATAAATTCAGGATGAATGCTCAGAGTCCTGCACTCCTCATCATGGCAACACAAGGCCAGGAGGGCTGGAGAGCACAACAGAGAACATCCAATAGAGTAGCTGAGCAGCAGCAGGTCAGGCTGACCTGTAAGTACTGAGCCCATAGTACTCAAAAGTAGTTGATAGACTGAGTCAGTTCCCAGTTTTGGCAGAATCTCAGCAAAAATGAAGAGCTTTTTGGAAACTGCCTCATGCAGGCATATTACCATACCTGTACTTTTCCTGCACTCTTGCAGACTACATTTCTGGTACTCTGTTGGCTTGGCTTTATCCACACACATACTGTCATCTTCAGTTTCATTGGTTTCTGTATTCATGCATTTCACAGTTCTTTGCTGAATGCCCCCTCCACAAGAAACAGTGCACTGAAAGAGAGTAATTTTAACATATATGAAAGTCTTTTTACATTGAAATTTTGTAATATGCCAGTTATTTGGGCTGTAACGTGACAGAAGGCTAAAAAAGCCACATGATCCAGAACCAAAGACATTATAGTACTTTGTGCATGTTCCATGGTGTATCATGGTCAGATTTAGAAGGATACAGTGGTAGGGTGAATAGTATAAATACAGCATCTTGGAATGTGTAACCAGCAGGAGAGGACTGTTTTCTACAGAGAAAGATGAGAATGATCAGTCCTACAAAATAAGAGTAGTAATCCAAATTAGTACAAATTGGGACATTTTTTACTTCCTGTGTTTTCTTGCTATCTAAGTTAAACACATATAATCAATTGCAATGTTAGGTCTACAAATGGCCAAGCTAAATTTTAAAAAAAGCTCAATGAGATGTTGTTTCTTTCGTGACATTTACACAGTGGCTACCCTTTCTTTATGACCACGAAAGAACTGCCAGCTGCTTGTTCCGGCTACACACAGGTGGTTATTTTTAAAATATGTTCCTGTACTATTCTGTAAATGCACTTAATTCTTCCGACTTCACAGAGTGTGTGGGAATTCTATTTTTAAATTCTTCTTCAGATATATAGTGCTCAGCAAGATAAATAATTCAAAGACAGAGAATGTCAGATAATGAAGCATAAGAGGGGACTGGTACCTCTCTGATTTTTTTGCAAATTGTCCTCTCTCTAATGTGTATTTCTCTGCATGAGACACAACAGTACTGGTGTGAAATACATTAAAAGACCTTAGGTACTCTTGCAACAACTTTATATTGATGTTTAAAATATTTTAATTAAGTAAAATTAATGATACATTTATATGAGGTTAATAAATCAGTAAGATAATTGCTACAATTTTTGGTATTCAGGTGCTTATTTTATGCATTTCACTTCCATATTTAAATGTTACGCTAACTCTATACTACATTTTAGTCATGTCCCCCCTAATGGCTTTGTGTCAAAACCAACTCATTACATTTTCTGTGTTACATAAGTCTGCATTGTTTTCTTATCTGTGACACTTACTTTTAGCATTCCTTCAATATTCTATTCTGCTGTGAGGAGTATTTGTAATGTATGCAGTGTTTATTAAGGAAATTGAAGGATAAGTTTTATGAGATATACCGGTTTCTTTATAAATAAACATATGCTGCAGATACTGGAAGGTTCTGCAAAGACAAACCTCATATTTGCAATTAGATTTCCAGGTGCAAAAGTAGAGAGCTGTTGGTCAAAATTCAGAATTTCTCTTTGTGTGGGTAAGTCCAACATTCCACAAAGTTGCTTTAAGTATCACCCAGCCCCCTTCAATAGTCCTGAACAGTGGAAAATTTCAAATGGGCAATGAAAGAATGTTAATGGTATCTCCTTTGTCACTAGACAAGGAAAAAAAACCCAGCCCTCCAACAAGATGTAACGCAGCAATAAAAAGCAGAAGCTGCAATAGCTGTCTGCTGAAGGAACACAGATGGGCTGGCTATGAAATGTTTAGTAATGTTTTCAACAGTTTTTTAATTTGCCAATTCAGCTGTGCATAAGACACTATTCGTGCCATAGGCACTGAGGTTCAAAGACAAGTGAATAATATGACCAAATATGGCCAACTCAGGACAAAAATCAAGACAGGAATAAACTGAATCCTACCGGGCTCCAGGCCTGGTTAATCCACTGTGTACAAGGCTGCCTGTTACACGATGCAGTGGCATTAGGTCTTTTGGTCCATTCACAGTACCCTTCTTCTGGGCAGTAGATGTGTCGCTTTTGCTGGCCACCGCCACACGTTCTTGAACACTAACAAAAGAGGGGCACAACAAGAAGTGGAAATGGATAAGAACACAAAAATAAACCATAAAGACAGTTAGAAATGCTCATTTAGAAATGTGGAGCCACAGGTAACAAGAACCCTTGGTCACTGACTCATGGGATTTACAAAGATGTACAGGCTAGCCTGCACATCAGCTCCTTAAGTCTCAGCTCTGCACTGAGACACTTATTTCATCATATGCTTGGAAGGAGACAGAAAAGAAGCTGTTAGCTGGGGAAATGCTGCTCCTGACATGTATTATTGTAAGGACTATAGGACAGCATGGAAGTGGCTATACAAAACAAGCAACACAGAATTGCTCATCAGCAGCACTGGCACCAGTAGCTTCTCTAACAAGAATGACACTGGAAGTCATGTGTCTGCAGGTTTAATCTGTAATATTTACTGAAGACAGAACAAGTCCATGAGATGCAGCATCTCATTTTTAGGTGGTTGGGGACATTAAAATTCACCCACTCTACACAATAAATGAAGTATTCAGCAATAAAAGTGTAATACAGAGACAGTGACCCAAGCTAATTTTTAAATGCTCTTCTGTCCACATTCTATTATTACTTATCCACTGATTTTTAATTATTTTTCCACTTGGTTTGCCGTAGAGCCTGCTGATTGCACTGACAGAAAACACACATCCTGGTGTTCTCCTCATGGCAGGTGTGATTTGTCAGTGCCTTGCAAAGAAGAATGTGATCACCTCCTTTGAAATCCAACAGCATCAGGTCCAGAGGGCTGCAAACATCATGGTGCTTTCTCCAGAGCTGTTTTTAGTGAGAGTAAACACTAAAACGTAATCAGAACACATGCTTTTGCTGACACAAATATGTGCCTAGCTGCCTATGAGTCTGTTGGAACAGATTTATACTACTAAAGGATCCAAAAGTCAGATTTATCTTAAGTCTGGCCTAAGTCTCTGGCTCCATAAAATTTCATCCCAAAAGTGCAAGGGAAAATTTTAAATTCACCATAATGACAAAGCAACACTAAAATGGCAGCAAAAGGGATTAATCTAAATGAATCACATTTACTGAGCTAATAGCTCAGTAATCTAAAGCAAATCTTTTTCCAGGCCATCTACTACTGTCTTTAAGGGCATGGTGATTTACAGCTCCAGCAGTGTATCACATGCAATCCTAAGAATGATTCTGGGAAACCTTACGAGTGTCCATGCTAATTGTTGTTGTAACCATACACAAGGTTTGCAGAGTGGTACACACCAGCCGTGTGTCTTCCTTTGAGCAAAAGTTTACCCAACAGCACAGACCTGACAGTCCCTGTTACTTGACAGGTAATTGCTCATTCCCAAAGCTTCTTTTCAAGGACAATACCTCATTCCAGGGCTCCACATGCCATTGCAAGCAAGGCTCTGTGTTACAGCTAGTGTTGAGTTTTGGTTTATATCCAAGAAGTTGGCAATGGAAAGGCCTGAGAAGTCTCTTTTCACGGACATCAATGCAGTGAACGTCTCGGGTCTTGAAGCCACCATTGCACACAGCAGAGCACTGCACACAAAACAGAGAGGGGCACATCTCCCAAAGATGCTCCACTGAGGGGCTGTACCTTCTCCAGTCACAGCAGAGCAGGACAGCCTGAGCTATGAGCATCCTGAACAGAAGGAAATTTCCAGTTTACCAGAACAACAATCTGTTGTCAGGCTTAAACAGTGGTTTTCATCACAACAAACTGGAACACGCCACGTAAGTACTTACCCCCCTTCACTGCAATGTCCATTAATAACACAGATATGTATTTAATTAGGAAATCTTGCCAACTATTTCCAAAAATGTCGTAGTGAAAGTCATAATGCAACAAATACAAAAAAATTAATTCTGTAGGCAGGGAAATTGCCCACAATTCCTTAGTTGTTTCAGAGGGAAAAAGGTAGGGAAGGAGGAAAGGACAGAGGAAGTAGCAGTTCCCATCCTCAACTTCCTTGCTCCTCCATGGTGCCAGGAGGATCCATAGCCCAAGGGCAACCTGGGCATGAGAAAATGGGAGAGAAGAGAGGCACCCTGAGCCTCATTCATAGTCTGTAAAATCATTTCTCAGCTTAGAGCTCTGCTGGTGAGCCAAGGGAGCCCTTCCAGTCTCCTATTTCTCTCCAGAGACTGCTCCAAGGCCTCATGTAGCATCACCAGGTCTGGTCTCTGGACACCAAAGCTCAGGACCTATCCTGCTGTTGAGAAATAACTGAATTTGCTACCACCAGGATAAGGAAAAATACACATTTTGTCTTCATCCGGAATTAAAGCCAATTCCAACTACACCACTGAATAACCTCAGATCAGCTTTCACGTTTACCACCATCCTGCAATAGCAACTGAGGCTGTTCTCCTTTACATAAATAAACATTCCTCAGTTGAGCAAAGAACCTGAACACAATACCTCTCATGGGAGATGAAGAATGGATGGAAAGGGAATCCATACTCTTGTCCACAGAAGTTTCTGTTCCTCTGGACAGAAACAGTAGACAGAAGTAAGACTGTGTAAGAAAATGAGTATGACAGCCCCAAAATATGTGTAAATTATACCTGGTATTAAACTCAGGCTGTAAGATCTAGTCTGAAGCACCTTTCTTTTAGGGGAAAGGAAGAACTAGATGAGAATAAATGAACAGAAAATATCTACTACACTGCAGCAGAACAAAGCTGCATTGCTGTGATAAGGTGCCTTAAAAATGTTTGAAACTAGTAACAAAAAACAATTGCCACTTTTAAAGCAAATAAAAGTTAGTCATTTTTATATGTGAAATTGAAATTAGGTTTGTCTAGTTGATGGAAAATAAGGGTGAGTAATATAATAGAAATCTGTTAGGAAAAGCCTTTTCCTTTAAACTTGTTTCACAATTAGACTGTCACTTTCAAAAATTTGTTTCCCATATTTTATCATTAAGCCTGATTTCTAGCTACTTTCTTTGATATAGCTATCATTCACTTGTTGCAAGAGCAATGACATTTATGAAGAAAAAGTGAAGGTGAAATATGCCCTACTGCAACTGGGACTGCAGAATGTCTATGTATTATTTAAAATTAATTTTGAAGGCTTAAATGTAGTTATGTAAAGACTTGGCCTTTCCTGAACTTCCTAAACAGCACGTAATTCCTGTACAAATCAATTCTATGTCAAAGAGCTTAATAATATAACACAGGTTTTGTAACTATAACCTTTTCTTTGTATGAATCTGCCCTCTAACCAAATGGCAACAACATTGTCCACAGAAATGACAGGTACTGAAAAAGTCTGAGACACCTATCTTTCCCTGTACTAAATCAACATTATTTCAGTAGAATTCTGTAGTTTTTCTCTTTTGAGTCTTGAAAAATAACTTGCTGTTTGAAGCTCCATCTTTAAACTGCACAAAGACAAAATGCAATAAGCTTTAAGAAGTCACCAAAGTCCTTCCAGGTGTCCATCATGCATCTTAAAATACTAAAATGGAACTCAAGCACAATTTGTTGGACTACACTTACCACCCTGATCACTCTTCTGTCCCTTGACCAGGCAAAGGGTACATAACTAGACACAAACAGGACCCTACACACAGCAGGCATTCTCCCCAGTATAATTTTCTTTCTTTCTTTTAAATGTAAAACTTAGAGATTACATGGATGAGAAACAGATCATATCACATAGGAGATAATATACAGCGACAAGAGTGAATAGGAACATGACAACTCCCTTTCCAAATCCCCACTACTTCTTAAAATTAGAATATAGCTCCAGAGTCAGATACCAGAAAGATGCCACAACCAAATACGTTTAGCTTTGCCCTAGGATCTCCATAGAACATAACAGTGACTCCTGCTTTGGCTCTAGATGCAAGAGTTAATGAGTACAACCCACCACAGGAAGAACAAAATTCACAGCAGATGTGTTTCCAGATATAACTTGGTCAGGAAATCAGAAAATTAGTGCTGAATGGTCAACTGGGAATCATGTATGCATTGCCACTGAGTAAATAATTGCTTGAAAAATGAAGTACTCAGAATTTCCTACTCTCTGAAATTTGCAAGCTTACTGTTTACACACAGCTCTGAATGAAGTTACCTTGCTCCAATTTCCTGTTTTCCAGCTGGCACACGGGCGGAGATAACATTTTCTTGCAGGATCAGGCTTTTTCATGTGCTGGCAATGAGTTGTATTCCTGCTGCTGCACTCCACAAGTCTCCAGAAAGCCCCCATTCCACAGGTGGTGGAGCACTGCACAAGGGTAAGAGGAAAGCCCCGGGAAAACACAGCATTAGTACAGCATTCTGGAAGCCATCCTGAAACCTAAGTATAAATATCTAGAGCCATTTTAGTTGATCTAGGTTATCTGAGAAACTCAAAAGAAGACTTCAAACTCACCTGAATTTTATGTTCTGAAGGAGGGCTTTCTATTGTTTTGTTAAGATAGTACCAATTCTGATTTATACTATGCAGTTCTCTTCTTTGGCAAATTCCTGATTATTGAGACATTATAAATCAGTACCAGCTCTTCCATGTTGTCTCCTGTTATCTTTGGGGATCGAATGTAAAATGTAATTGCATCCTATCTCCAGCACTGCTCCCTCTCTATCCCTAATATACTTGATGAGATGCTGAAAATCTTAAATAAAACATGTGAGAACCTTGAGAAAACCATACAGGAAAAGGATTTTTTTTTTAAATTATTAATTCAGGAAGTGACTGAGTCTTTTTAACATTTCGGAGGATTTTAATGTCTGAGGTAAGAGAATATTGGTTATTCCAGTCCAGATCCTAAGAATGCACACTTCTCACAAAAACACCCAAACACTGTCATTGTATTTTGAAGCAGGAAGGGGTGAAAAGAGGTTGGAGACATGCATTTACCTTTTCCTCCCTTAAAAAGGGAGGAACAGTCAACTGTATGCATAGAATCAAATACAACACACACCAGTCAGCCTGTAGCTGGCATGAGAAATGGCATAAATAATCTTGGATTAAGACAGCAAAATAATGAAGAAAGCAACTGCTATTGTGCGGTTTCAACTCCCTGTGTGGAAGTGGGAAAGCTGAGTAAGTGTCTTTGGAAAAATAAAGAAACTTAAACTGAAGCTGAGGCAGGAAAAAAAAAAAAAAGAACATTGAAGACATGGAGATTCCTGGAACATGCGTACAAGTGCTACCACTGTTAAGTTTTGCCCAGTGACATAACTGTACAAGTCAATTTTTCTGTCTGAGAGGATGGACTGGCCTTGTCTTGCTTGCTGACTTGTTTGATGGCTTGCACAACTCTGCTATACCAGCCTGAAAACACCAAGACTTTACTGAAGGGCTGCCTAGTCTTTGACCAAGGACCCATGCTGAGCACACATGAGAAGATCGAAGATAGTTCCAGGGATGGGCAGATTACACTTAGAAAGCTTTATTTGACTGTGGAAGGTGAGGCAGGATCCTTTCAAAACCTGTTGTGTACAGGTACAGAGTCAAGAGAGAAAGGCATGATGCTGCAAATGGTTCCAGCATAAAGCCTTAGCTTTTTTAGCTGTTTGATGCTACATAAAGGAGACAGACTGCTCTGGAGTTTGTGAACACTTACTGCTTTTCCCTTTTGTCCTCTTGTCACAGCAGGTGTCTGTTAGAGGGGGAGAAAGTGCAGGTGACTTTTCATGACAAATAGCAGAGATGCAGAATGAGTGGACCTGGCATAATGGGGTATCTTTGGTACCCAGAAAGCTCTTAGAAAGGGAGAAGTGATGGCCCAGAATGCAGAAGTTACAGACAGAAGCACCAGTGGAACTGGGCACTGTTTTGCTCTACTTTCATTAATGCTCTCCCTTGGGAGGCAAGTACCAGCACTGTGACAGGACATGTCACACCATTTCATCTCACTGGCTATCACTGTTCTTGGGCATTATTTATTTACTATTATAGACATATCCTAAAGATCAAAGAAATGTCAAAATATTGGCAGTTACTAAAAGAGAGAGAGCATTCATCTAGGTAGATGCACTGGTCTTGAAATATCAATGCCTTGGACAGACACCATTTAAAAACAGACGCAAAGATTTACTAAGGACAGGTAAACAGAAAGTGCAAAAATAAAGTCAGAAAATTGTAGATTAAAAATTAGTTAAAAGTAACAAACAAAAAGAAAAGGTCCTGTGAATGTTAGAATCAAGGAGTGCCTGTGTGAAATAGGTAACTCCATGAGAAAGATAACAGCTGATTTTATTAATAGAATCACAGAACAGTTGAGGTTGGAAAGGGTCACACAGAGACAGCTTCCCAGAACCATGTCCAGACAGCTTCAGAATATCTCCAAGGACAGAGATTCTGAAAATTGTCTTTTCTATCAGTTTTCCTTCCTCAAACTTGTAAAAAAAAGTTAAATGCACCACACTTCCCATAAAGTTAATTTTAACAAGATACAATAGCTTGAATGAGAATAGCAAAAGATTACTAAGACATTGAAGAACAGCAAAATGCATTAAGTATCCTCAAACTGATTTCATCAGTTCTGTGAAACCAAATATACTGACCTTATCTCAACATTCATTCAAGTGTTACTCAATAACTTGGAACTGTTGAGAATTATTTTCGTAACAGATTGGAAAAGTCCCGGAGGATTAGATAAGAACATCGTTCAAGTTATTTTTAGGAAAAGAAAAAGTTCTATCTGTGGTCTAATGGCATGCTTCACTCAACCTGACTTCACGAGAAGATAAAAATCAAATTACTAAACAATCACAATCAAAATGGCAAATACTAACAAAGATGATAAAGCAACATAAAAGCCCATATGGACCTATCTAAATGAAATTATTCAATTGAGTCTAATCTCCTTCTCTGGCAGGGGTACATCGCTTAATGAAGATAAGGAGCCACCTGATGTGATGCATTTTTACATGACTGTATAAAGCATTCTTATACAAAATGATGGATATATAGTCTAGGTGAAGTAATTACAAGATTGGTATTCAGCTAACTGAAAAACTGCAGTAAAGCAGGCCTTGTTGATTCAGTCTTAAAATGAAATGACATTTCAAATACAGTCCTGCAGGACTCTGTCCAAAGCTAGGCTCTCTTCAGTGCTTTTATTAACTAACTGAATGATGACAGACAGCATGCACATGAAAGGTTTGCAGATGATGGTAAGCTGGGAGAGCTGGCAGGAAAGTTGAAATCTAAAATCAAAGACACCTCACCAAATTAAAAACTATAAGAAAACAGTGAAATTCAAAAAACATATGCAAAATACTACATTTAGGGAACACTTTTTATGCATACATATATATACACATATACATACATACATATATATATACACACACACACATACATATATATATACACACACACACATACATATATATATACACACACACACATACATATATATATATATATATCTCCCAAACATAACTGAGAACATCTGGTGATCTAGAAATACTGTACAAAGGGGTTTACAACAGACGACAAATTCATTAAGTCAAAGTGAGATAGTTACAAAGTAAGACAGATCTCTTTCCAGCATTCACAAAGAGGGTAATAAGTCAAATGATAGCAATTATTTCATTTTATTTGCCATGTGTCAGCTGGGGCCACGATGAACATCACTGATGAAGAGATACATGATGAAGCTGAAGCAAGTCCAGATGAGAACAACAAAGTCACAGGGTATTTAGAAAATACAAGAATTTAGAAATTGGACCTAAAACCAGTTATGAAGAAGATAATTTTCCTTCATAGTCTGCATACAAAAAAAGAGAATCTTCATTTTTAGTACTGAAGATGCTGGCTATGTATAGGGAAAATATTTCCAAGGTGGATAATGAATGGCTGGGACAGACTGTAGCATCTCTGTATGACAGACCTCTGCTCAGGCTGCAGTCGGCTTGCAGGCACTACCTTTCCCTTGATGTTCTTTTGTAGTCTCTTTCACCCAAGCAGATCTAAATGCAGGCATGCAGGAGGAAATCCTTCACCTGTCCCACTAGAACATGGGAAAGTAGGGCCATTCTCACATGGCCATGGGAAGATACAAGTTGAAACTTCAAACTGCCATAAGGAGTGCATGTCCCGAAAACCACTAACGTGGTGGTCACAGAGCAGGGGTCTTACCCCCTGTCTGCATCCAGACAAAGAACACCAACAAGATTCCAGTGATCTAGATGTGTGTCCACTGTCATAGGATAGATAACTAAGTCATCTCTTACTGTCCTTTTTGGCCTTGCATTTCTGCATTTCTATAATTTCGAGTCACTCCAGCCAGACCCAAGGCCAACCAGGTACAGGGAAACAGACCTTTGATAGCCTTCTCCACCAATACTGAGACAGTGGTAGATCAGTGCAAGAAGGTTTCTAGATCTGACACTGTTTAACTTGGTAAAAAAAGGCCATCAGAAGAATAAGATAATGAGTTCAGATACCAAAGTTTTTCACTTTAGGTACCATTATTTCAAGCTTATAAAATCCATTCACATAAAAAGAACTCTATTTACATAAAAATAAAATTTTACAGTGGGAAGGATATTAAATAAAAGTTTGTAAAATATGACCAGGCTCCCTAATGAGTATATTCATTCTATGTAAGCAATCTAGATATCCCAAGTTACCAACTTGTACAGATTTCAGAGAATTGTGACAAACTAAGAAGCTTTAATTCAGCAGTGCTTCAGTCAGCTATTCCAACTCTCCACTTCTCATGAGCTATAGACAACTTACCTCACTCCAGTTGCCTACTATCCAGTAGGCATCACCAGGCAAACTGTTGGATGTTATTACATGGCTGTTTCCTGTGAGATTCATTAAAACACCCTCAGATGTTGCACTTTGGTTCCTCAGAGCACTCTCAAGACCTGAAGATTGTGTGCTGGTAGTTATGGTGTCAGGCAGCTTTGCTTCTTTTCTCTTTTCAGTGTGGTACATGTCCTGGTCTTGTCTTGCCATTGGTGCATGCCCAAGAACTGGGGGTGTTTCTGTAACTGGTGCTTGTGGGGTAGGTACTTCTACAACAGGCACATCAACCTGCAGGCTGACATAGTTTGCTGTTGTTGGAAATGCCAGCCCTTGTGCTGCTCTGCTGACAGGAAGGAGCACAGAAGGGTCTTGGTGATGAGATGCTGGTGGGGACTGGGGAGTCACGCTCTCATTTTGAAGGACAGGAGAGACAGTGTCGAGGGTTGTGTTTCTGGTTCTGATTTCAGCATTCAGTTCTGTGCTGTGAAAGAGATCAGCTGGTTTCCTGCTGACTCCAAGAGGCCCATCAATGTCATCAGATTCCTCAGTTAAGTAATCATAGATGGAAGTTATTTCTGGATTACTGGTAAATGAGGAAACAGGAGTGTTCTCAGTTTTTTGCATCTTACTCTCTACAGTAGAAACTGGCTCGCTATCAGAAGTATTTTCAGAATGCCTTATAATTTCAGTACTTAAGCTGTTATGAAAAGGCCATGAAGTAGTATTTTGATGTGAACTATTTTCAGTAGAAATAACTGGATAATTGTAAACATCACTTGGTTCAGCAAAATTATTTTGCAATGTTCTGTTGGCTGTTCCCTCTTTTTCTGAGACATTACTCAAACCAGAGGATGTAGGCAAACAGGGAGTTACACTTTCAGGCTCAGCTGTTTTTGTTGTTGTATAGGACCTTGGGCTTGGTCTGGGTATTCTGCGAGGAAGACTCCGTTCAGGATCAGTAGTTGTTTTTCTGATTATGATCTTGCCTCTTCTGGGTGCCAATGGGGGCATCAGGAGTCTTCCAGCAGAAGGGCATTGCTGAAGGCCACACAGGGCCTTAGAGTTTGGTCTCTTGGAACTATCACATGGCTCATCATTATTTTTGGCACAAGTGACATTACGAGTCCTTATTCCACCACCACATGTAACTGTGCACTGCAAATGAAACAGAATTAATACACCTCCTGCTGCACATATCAGTAAGTATCAGATGGCACTTGTTTATAATAAAGAAGCATCATGACAAATAATCAATTACAAAGCTTTTCTTGAAGAACAAGTCCTTCATTCTACTCATGTTCTGCTACCATGGAGTTTTTTCCAAATTTTAAGAACCGTAAATATCACCTTGGGGAAACAGCAGTGAAAAAAATGCTACATGACAAAGACAAAACATGAAAGTAATATAATAGATCTTGATTTCTCCAGTGACTCACAACAGTCAATTAGCCAATACTTTTTCCACCATGGTTATAAAAAACAGACTAAAAACCTGCAATCAAACCCACACTTGACTGCCTCAGTGCTGCTCACAGTGCCCCAGACCTGCTGTGATGATCCACACAGCTCACAGACCCTTTTTGACTTTATGAAATGGATTTTTCATTCAGACCGAGTGCTGCCAGAGCTGCTACCATGTCTCTCCTCAGTTACAGACTACTGAAAGTAACTTATCTGGCTTCTATTTAAATGGGAGCACTGCTGTGTACAAAGGGTGCTGGAAGCTAAAGAGACAGTTTTCCTGTGATGTTTTTCATCCTCAGGCCCCCAGTCACAGCTATGCTTCAGCAGCTGTCAGCCCATGAAGGACTTTGTGAAATCACACTTCTCTGGTCTGCAGTTCTCAGGCTGGATGGCTGCTTGAGTATGAATGCAGATGTTACAAACAACCTACTAGATGAATTCTTCCTAGGATGTGAGGGAGTCTGACCAGTTAACCCAGGGGGCTTATAACCGGGTGCTCAACATGAAGTGATAAACACTCCATTTGTCAGCACTTTAATGCCCCTAGCACATCTAACCTTTTTTTAGACCTTTAGTCTAGGTCATGGGGCAGTGAAAACACCAATGGCCTTGTGTTACTGGGGCACTCTCTATTATTCACACCTGTAAAGTAACATCAGCTCTGCAGCAACAGGAGCTCGGAAGCAAGCAGTGTGGCCCCACAGCAGGTAAGTTCATTAGCTATTCTGTCTGTCCTCCTTGTACTTCCAGATGAATAGTATGTTAAATCACTCAGAGCTACGCAAGTTCACCTCAGCTACAATCTGACCTCTGAAGTTATGCAGCAAAGGGTTTTGCTTACTGAGGAGGACAACAACTACTAACTCTACGTTGCTGCTTAAACAGAAACACAACTCACTTATTTTGTCACTTTGCCACTTGCATAATTTATACTAGCATTCAAGGGAGTTAGAAGGAACATTCAACCTTATTAACTTTTCAGGATAGTATCTGTCTCCCAGAATTATCTTTAAAAATCTCTGGTTTAGATTACAGCCATGTACTGAAAAGAGATTTCAGAATGGCTTCAATACTCTCTCCTTTTATTTGCCTAATTAAGAATGTTTAATTTAAAAGATACAGAATGATCTTCCAACAGACAGATAAGTTTTGAGCAACAGAAGTTTTACCTGTGTAAAATCTCTCCCTTATATTCACCAATAAGGAATATTCTGCAATTACAAATCTCCTGATAATCCTGCCATTTATGCAGGTGAAATAGTCTGTCCTACACCCCCTCTCCAGTTTCTACAGGTATAAAAATTTATTTTTGTCAGTTAGTTGCCAATATAATTCAATGGCACATGAGCACCAGCAGCATGCCATTTCTACATAATTGTACTGCTAGTTGTGTAACCCCAGTCTCTGTCTTCACAGGCATTTAAAACACGGTTGTTACTCAATTAACAAAACAGTCAATGTTCTGTAATGATGGTATGTGAGCAGCATAGATCAAACCAGTGCTGTCACAAAATTTTATTAGTTCATTAAGTGACTCTGTGCTCACAGCAGTGAGTCTAGTGAAAAGGGAAAAAAAAAAAAGGAGTTAGGAGAAAGAAGAGAGAGGAGTTATCAAAAAAGAAAATACAGTATTTTCAGTTCAAAGGGACCTACAACGATCATCTAGTCTGACTGCTTGACCACTTCACGGCTGACCAAAAGTTAGAGCATGCTGTTAAGGGCATTGTCCAAATTCCTCTTAAACACTGACAGGCTGTGGACATCGAATACCTCTCTAGGAAGCCTGTTCCAGTGTTTGACCACCCTCCCAGCAGAGAAATGCTTCCCAGTGTGCAGCCTGAACCTCCCCTGGTGCAGCTTTGAACAATTCCCACATGTCTCCAAAGCTTGCAAGCTATGGGAAGAAAGGTAGAGTCATGAAGGCAAGAGATACGAATGGAAAGAATGTAATAACACTTTCTGTAGGCCTACAGACATGACATACAGCCTCCCCCAAGCCTGGTCCACAGCAACCATTAGCGTCACACAAACCTTTTAGGACTCAAATATGCTCTGTTCTATCCTGAAAGCTCAGCAAGTCAAGAAACAGTTAACATGCAACACTTGCTGAAGTATTTAGCAAGCAGGGCAGCTTTTCTTCTTCTGCACAAAGGGTTTGTGAAGGCATGTTAAACAAAAAAAAATTATTTAAAAAAGCAAAATAGCAGGTCATTGGTCCCCTCTGCTGACTACAACCGGTCATTTGGAAAAAAACATTCAATATTACAGCTGAGAAGTATTTACCTCAGTCCAGTTGCTCACAGTCCAGTCAGAGGGGCACAAGACATCTCTGTTGCATGACAGATGGGTCTTTGGTTTAAGCAGGTGCTGGCACTCTGTGACAGCCAGTGCCTGCTCATCAGATCCCACTGTCTGGATGCAAAGTACAGTCCGCTTCTTCTGGCCTGTTGGGCCACATGTGGTTGAACATTTCTGCCATTCCCCTGCCCACCACCTGAAAACCAGGGAGGTGAGAAACATCAGTAAACAACCCATCACAAGCACATGAAGGAAAAGGCCAGAGGTCACAAGAAAAAGAACCACTAATTTAAAAGCTGAGTCCGGATCACTCAAGCTTTCTCATCTCCACTGTGCTCTAGTACCAGCTAGTCACCAAAAGACAGAAGACAGAAATAGACAGATACCCAGACAGAAGTAGGCATGGAGTGTTACATCTCAAAGAAGTGTAAGAATCCACTGAGTAGACAGTCTGTCAAATTCAAATTTGAGGAACTGCTAGTAAGTCTATTTAGGCAAGTAATCTATTTACTTATCCTATTGTTTATCCGTTTATTGCTACCTCAGGACAGAAAAGTTAACAAACAAGAATCACTGAAGGGTCTGTAATGACAGCACAAAGGAGAAGCAGGTCCCCTTACAAATGTCTGTGCTGCCAGTACTGCACAAGGGTTCAAACTGGCCCTGTGTTACCTCCATAAGGGGAGGCAGTGGGGCACACAACCTCAAAAACAGGTTAGTCAGAGCTATGCTCCCTGCACCCACATGGGATCTGTGCCCTGCAGTGCTGTCCCTCTGGGCCTAATGTCCAGGTCTGCACTAGGCTGGACTTTTCTGTCCCTTGTCTTTCATAAAGCAAAAATAAGCCCCTTATGTGTCCCTCTCCTGATTAAAGTCAGTCTTCCACAGTGTAGAAGACATAGGCAATGTTCCACCAAATTAAAGATAACTCTAGTTACTGTTTTCTGTAGTGCAGTATTTTCCAGTGCAAAACACCTTACTGACAAGAGCCATCCCCTTTGCATTTGGTTAGCCTTTCTCCAGCTTCATCCACCTATTTTTAATCATGATGATCGAGAGTGGATTGAGTATCTGAATATATACCTTCCACGATAAGAAAGGGGAGCAAAAAAAATTCTGGGCTTCTACTATTTGAGAAGCATTGGCATCAACTGTGTTTGTCTAAAGATTCACCTTTAAAACAACAAACCAAGGCAGGTCTTTTTCTTTCCAGTTTAGAGAACCCTAGGCAAGTACACAACTTCAAGCTGCTGTATAAAAAGCCTGACCCAGCTGTACATACTAAACCACAAAAGATCCTAGACAATATTACTTGCTCCTGAGCTTTGAAGGAGGTAATGACAAAGCCTTATGATGAAAAGAAAGCAGGAATATATTGAGAAAATGCCTTTCTAGAGAAAATGGCAGAAAAAATTACTTCTGGCTTACAACCAATACCATTCTATTGGGTTTTTTTGTCCCATTAAGGTCCGTGAACCTTGAGAAAAAATAATCCCATTCTGATAAATTCATCAAAGTTCGACATTCAGATTTGCAACAGTTTTTGCTCCTTGCTTTGTCTCCCATCTTACTGCAGTTCTGGTTTCTTCAGTTTGCTGACAATCCCTCATCCCTTTCCACTCTAATTTCCATGTTCCTTAATTAATTTGTTCTTCAGTAGCCAGTGTGCTGTCACTGATTTGGAAGGCAGCGATATCTACTTTTAATAATTAAAAAAACTCAAAACAACCATCCCAGAGCAATCAAGCCACACATACAGCTTATTTGCACAACTTTCTGGTCCTCTCTGTGCTACCTGCACCCATCTTCCGTTTCTTTGTTTATCTATACATACAGCATTTACTACAGGCCCTTTGTGGCATTGACTGCTTTGCTCTAGAACGCAGCCCATTGCAACCACAACCCTGTGGCAGGGTCTCTGGATCTTGCTGTAATTAAAAAAACAAACCCAAAACCAAACAAAACCAAAAAACCCCAAAAATATTTCTCTTCTCTTCCTGCCTATCTTTGGATTGTTTCTTGCTCTTCCAGGCTTCTGCCAACAACAAAGAAAAACTAACAAGCCAGTAAAGAGAAAAAGTGAGGACACCTCAGTAGAATACAACAGTAAACAAGAGAAGAATATATTATCACTGCCTAAATCAAGCCATTTCAGAGTTGTTTCCATCTCTTGCATCTTACTTCCAATTTTATCTTTTTTACAACCTTGTAAATTGCTGACATATCAGCACAAATGGAGCTTAAATATGTGAACAGCTCTATTAATTTTAATAGAGCCAGACCACGTATTTCAAGCTACAGACATGCTAAGCTGACACCCCTCACCATTTTCAAATAGCTCTGAGTGACAGTTCAATAGTTTGCAAATTTAAATACCAAACTCCCAGCAATAAATTATGAGAGCTTACTACAGAACTACAGTAATGGTGTGTGGTTAACTATTGCACACAAAACATTTTTTAAAAGTCGTGGAAAAAAGTAAGGTGCTCCATGGTTAGAAAATCCCAGAATTAAGATTTTATTCTATTGCACCTTCATGATCAAACTAAAGCTACATTTAGCTATGGAACTTGCCCTGTAGAGTTCTTGCTCACTCAGTGCAGGTAACAAATAGTGCTGGCAAGCCAAGCAGTTAATTGTCTGACACCCTGTTTACCACACACACTTCAAAAAACTTGCTCTAACTAGAAGTTTATTCTTATCAGTAACTAGAATTTCTGGTTTTGTGTTTCCCTATTTTCCTTCTAGAGCACATGCACGTGCCTTAAACATTCAAGAATAAGAAACCTGACATAGAAGTACATGCACTCTTGTCTCCTCATGGTCCCTGCTGAGGACCTGAACTTTGGGATCTCAGCCAAAGGGGAAGAACGGCAAAGCCAAGACTGAAAAACACCATCCACTTGTCAGAAAGAAGAAATCAGTAGATAGCTGAGTGGTTCTGAAGTATTAATGCACCACTCGGTCCCTGCAAGGTGAAACAACTCCTTATCTCCACAGGCAGGCATGGCATGGAAAGATTGCAGTAACAAACAAGCAAGCAAAATGCATGATTTGAATAATTAATTTGTACGAGCATTAATTTTCCTGAGACTGTCAAAACAGGGAACAGCCTGTCTGATGGTAACTAATCTCAGGTAGTTTTCAGCTGCAGCTGTAAGTGTTCAACTCTTCTGCAATCAAGCCTGGGACAGAGATAGGAAGACGATCTGATTCGTTCAGGTGGCATTCAGCTGCCTTAAATAAGACCTATCTCTTTTTCTCTCACACGGAATTTCCAAGGGTTGTAACAAATAAGGCAGAGCCCAACAGCCTCATCCATTACCCACTTCTGACCTATACCTAGATGATGTGTGCTGAATGAGGTGTTGACCTGTTGAAAAACTTAGAAGCATGGGATTCTGGAACCAAATCATGACTATGGGGCTGAATGTTCCCCCCTTTCACCCTTCTTCCCTCCATTGTGTCACAACTAAAGAGACTGTCTTCTTTCAGTACTTGTGCAGCATCAGGCAAGGCAGATACCAACAGGGCATTGATTTTCACTCTGTGTACTGTAATAGAAATGAGATTTCCTACTCTTGTTTTGCTGTTGGAAGTCTAGTAAGCTGTCTGGAAGCAGGACAATAAAGTAACAGCAGACAGAAAGCAGGACATTTGTAGTACTTACAAAATACCTATTTAGGGTTACTCTGTTCAAGTGGGTAGTCAGGTTAAAAAGGCATCAGGCAATTTTCTTTACAGGCAAAGCAAAAAGTTTTACTCACAACACTATAACTAATTAAAATCTCACTCTTTTTCAAGTAGTATCTACGGACTTTTAATAGTAACACCTTGAGAACCAAATCAAAGAAACATAACTGGAAACCATACTCACCACCATAACATGGGAAAAGGCATGCATTTAAACTGCAGTCTCATTGCACTCCTACTAAGCAATATCACTCAAGCTGTACATTTTAAATCTCAGCAGTTCAACCACCTTTACTTGGTTCTGAGTCAAAATGTTGCATACATATATTGTGATACTTTTAATATTTTATTCATTTTGCCCCAAATTATTTTAGCAGAAAGTGTAAAAATAGATGTAATAATAAGTATAAAATAGATGCAGAGCAAGTCAGCTAACAAGTAAGAATATTAAGACTTAGATTTCTCAGAAGCCTGTAATTCAAACTGTTTATAACTAACTTCCTGAAATAGATTAATGAGATAAGATCTGGTTTGTGAGAGTTGTAAATGTTCTATTCGTTGTCTGTAGCTACTGTTTGATAATAGTTTGTTGATACTGTTTGTTTGTGGTTTAGTGGTCTAGTGCCTTGTTTTCCACCAGTGCGACTTAGCAGATCATCATATGGAAGTTTATGAAAGAGCACAACAATCTTTTTCAGATAGGACGTTATAAAGAACCAGGCTCACTGTTGGGAAGTATGGGCTCATCCAATGGTTTCAGTTCCATGGCTCATCACTGAACAAAGGTCTTCTGCAGTGATGTGTTTAACAACACTGTCCTCTCCTCTAGCACAGAATTTAGCCACCTCTCTACAGAACACTTGACCTTCAGCAGCTTCATGTGGACTCTTGGTTATCTTGTATAATGCCACAGCGGACAGTCACACCTTCCTCCAATATTCATCTTTTTCAGAGCCAACAAACTAACAAATTGTACTAAGATGCCTTTTGTTTCATATGAAGATGTGTAACCATCTGTTCAGATTAGAGGTGGCACATATGCCATGGAAAGCAAATACCAACTAAACCTAATGCTGGGACTACAGCCTGGGACAGAAACCAGATCTACAAAAGGAAGGGCTTGGGAAGGATAAATAGTAATTCATTCTTCACTGCCATCACTTCCAACAGAGGAATTCAGGGCCACAAACAGAAGATAGTGAGAGCCAGGTTACTGATTAGGCAGGCCATAAAACCCTCTGGAAACACCTTGAATTAAAACCAGTTGGAAGCTGGAAGAGTATCAGAAAGAGATACAATTTATGTTTGCCTTGCCCTTATTCTTCCTTAGGTGTGTAGGCCCTGCTGAGAGCAAGAACAGGGACTTTGACAGACCCTTGGTCAAACTCCTATAGTCCCTCTTATGTTATTAAGCTATTCCAGAACTAAATACATACAGTTTTCCTGTCATTATTTTCATGCTTTCCTCTGCAGAATGAGTTTCCAGTGCAGAATGAATTTAGGAAGCATCACGCAGGCTGTTGGCACACAAGAGGTGCTCTGCCTGGTCTGCAGAAGAGCTTGTTCACATATCACATAATCCTACAATTTTCTCAAAAAGGGACAAATTCTGCTCCCTCACTTTCAAGAGCAGGTCCAAATAATGTTGTCACTTAAATGGCATAAACTGAGTTAATCTGGAACTCTGGAACTGATAGCATAGTTTATACATGCCATAAAAAACACTCTGTGTGTAGCCCTAGCTCTTAACTAGTCAACTAGTCGGGAAGTTTCTCTACTGTCAATTGATTTCCTAGCAATCTAGAAAGAATTATGAAATGCTGGTAGTCTAGGCTGCAAGCACAATGATGTGGTTCCCAGAGGAGGTATCATGTACTGTTGTGAAGATACTTAGAAACAACTGGTAAAACCAACAGCTATGAAGAATTTTTTACATAAAAGTTTCATTAAATTCACTGCTGGCAAATGCAACAGAATGAGCTTTAAGGGACTTAGACCTTTCACTTACTCTGACTAAACTAGAATTACTATGGAAAACATGGTATACCATTGTGAACAGCAGATGAACAACCTTCAAAGACAATAAAAGACAAAAGCAAGATGTTCCAGTACCTGAAACTGGAAACTAAAACCCATATTGATCCCTTCCAACAAATCCATGCCTGTTGTACAAGCCCACGGTTCTGCTGACACCTGGAATGTTTGCTGTGGTTAGTCTTTCTTACCCTTTCTTACCCCACTCAAATGGTAGAAGAGAAAAAACAGAGATGTAGATGAATTAAGGTAGTGTTGAGAATGGAAAAATGATTCCCATATATCACAGAATGAAGAAAACTGCACTCCACTGAAAGTTAAAAATACAAAGGAACATGATAAAAAGATGCAAAATAATGTTATAAAGAAAGTATAGAAATTATTATTATTATGAGAGTGCACTCTCTGCCATTGCCAGCATAGAGTGCTCAGAAACTTGCCTTGGAAACCTCTCAGGGCTGCTCACTTCTACTTTGTTTATTATGGGGTTTCTGAAGCACTGCTCTGTCATGCCTGGAAACTCTCACAGTCGCAGGCTAAGGATGTCATGCTGACCCAGTATCATGAACAACACCTTCCTTTGAATAAGGATGCTGTTTACCAAGACCAGAGCCCTCCCAGGACCCATTACCTGGGTGGACAGTCCTTCTCGTAGCATTTCTTTTGCCGCCCATTGGGCTGAGTCGTCGGGTCACAGAAGGAGTCCTTGATCGCTCCGCTGCCCTTCCACATGCAGTGTGCCACCTGGCGCCGCACCCCTGCGACAGAGACACACAGAGGAAAAGGAAGAGTAAGCCTGGAGGCTGGGGATGAACTGCAGAAATCCTACAGGAGGTTATACTCTGCATCCCCGAATACAGTGACACCTGTGGAAGTCAGTTGAGTATCTGAGCTAACTCAGGCATGGGCATCCTTTAATGAAGCTGAAAAGAGGTTAAGCAGAGCTCCTGTGGATCAGATAGCTGAAGTAACACATTAGAAAGCACTTCCCTTAATCTCGGTGTAGTTGTCAGCCTCAGAAAGGGCTCCTGCGGGCCCTGAAGCAGGTTTAAAGGGCTATGAATGGTTCCTGCATTACCCACAGACAAGAGGCAACACAGCAGCATCAGGCTGTTCACAGCACGCCTGCTTTTGCTGGCCATTTCTTTATACTTCTGGGAGGGCTGCTTAAGCAGAGTACAAACTGGAGTGTATGAGCAAAACCATAACCTTGCGACTCTTAATGCTGAATTTCACTTTTAAGAAGCTTTGGTACACATTTTGACTGAAAATGACGATGGAAAAAGTCGTCTGTTTTCTAAGCAACTAAAACACAACACTCAGCACAAATCACAGGGATGAAGAGACACACAGAGAGATTCCATACACACAACCAGGGTTACTTCCTAACAGTTCCTCTTACACAGAATCCCACTCATTTAACAAAAAGAAACATGAAGCAAAATACTACATTACCCTAGTGTGAGTCTAAAGAAAGCCAGTTTCCAGGGGCCTGCTTTCCACATAGTTCTACAATAACTTGAGGCAGATCTCAAGCTGCAACCCAATGTAAAAAAAAAAAAAGTATTGCAATATTACAGTTTGAAAGTTGTAGCTAGACTGATATGGAGGCAATTACGTCCAAACAAATCCTAAGGACTAACAAACCTAAAGGAACATTTATTAACTCTCATGAAATTAACTGTGCTATTTATTCACAGCAATTAATATGCATATGATAAGTCACTGTAACTATGACTTTTATCTTTCTCCTGGGAAGCACAGCATCTAACAGCACTGTTATTATGTCAAGTGTTAGACTACTTTCCAGTACATTTAGAAAACAAGTTTTTCCTTGCCTCAGAACTCCTATTAACTAGTGTGGAAAACTTCCTGGAAGATAAAAACAATAATCCATATAAAATACTTGGGAAATATGAAAATATTCCTCTATAGAACATATAGACTCATAGAATCATAGAAACTTTGAGGCTGGAAAAGACCTAGAAGATCACCATGACTAACCGTTAACCCAGAACTGCCTCAGTAACAGGGAGTTTTCTAGGCATATCTGGGTCATTTCACAGAAGCCAGTGGAAACCTATATCCCTTTTTCACCATGTTAGAGCATCAAGTATGTGAGGAAATGTTTTCACCTTTTGAGTACTTTCAGACTTGAGACAGAGACATATTAAACAATTACTGACTACAGAACAAGACTTGATGACTGGCTCTCCTCGAGTCAGACATGGAGGTAGGTGTTACAGAGCAGCAATTAGTGTCATCTATATGGGAAGATGAAGGGACTGAGGCATTCAAGCTCCCAGGTGCATGGTGTGGAAGTAGCTGCAAGACTGTGGTACATCTGGAGGTGGTGATCTCCTATTCCTATGTGATTTCAAGCAACAGAAAGCATTTTGGTTCAGTGTAGGACTCCCAGGGAGCCATGTGCTCTTTCATGCTACGTTAAACATAGCTGGAATATTCGACAACCTTCCTGCTAGCTGTAAACAATGCAGTTCACAGAAACATATTTCTGTCCCTTTCAAAATCATGGTATATCGCTGCTGCAAATACAAATTAGAAGAAACCTTTTGCTTTGATAAATTCCTAGTGTCATTTCATCTGCTGTAATTCACTTTAAAACCACCATAAACCTTTGCAAAAGTTTTGCTTTGAAGCTGTACATTCTCATAAAACAATTGCAGCTCACTGACATCAACAAAATAATTTATTCACAGAAACAATTTTTAGCATGGAAGTTATGCAAACTCCCACTGCAGTTTCAAAGTCTCTGGAAGTTCAAAGTTGGAAGGAATCCTATACATATATATCAATACATATATATATAGGTATACATGGATTAACATAATAAAACAGTTGTTTTTATCAGGTTGAGCAAGTTGAACACTGCAGAAGTAGAAAACTAGTCACTCCACACTGATCCTGCCCTAACAAGTTTTTACACAGTTATACAACTTAAATGGGTAATATCCTATTTAAATCACAGATTAAAAATTCTAAATATACTTAAAACCTCAGTAAAATTTGAAACCTAAACAATGTTTCTATAGGGCTGCGAGAGGTAGCTATTTCTCTCATCGCTTTTCCTCCTTTCTGACCTCAATTCTAATTAGTTCACTCTGACGTGTACTATCTCAGCTCTGTGAAAAAGAAACCTACAAATATTTCTGGTAAAAGAAAGAGAAATCAAGAATGACAGTAATCAAAGAATAATCTTCATTTCACTAAATCTTTTCAGAGATTTCTTTTATTCTGTGTGATACTTCATCTCTAATGCAGGACTTCATAGATGTGAGCTTGACCCACTCAGCTCTTCATTTCTCGCTTGGTTTGCAAAGAAAGGTGCTGGTTTAAAGTCATCTGGATGTGGAAGGCTTCTTAAACAGAGATTAGAAATCTGCTGCCTGCATAAATCTCAGTTTGGGCAAAATTAAGGCTGAGAACAACAGAAATAAAGGACCAGATAAAAGGCATAAGCAAAAGAGCACATTTGATTATAGAACTCATTTAACATGTAACTGTCTCAGCTGTTCATTTTAATCAGATACTCTGCAAGGACTTCACTTTGTATTTGAATGAACAAATTATATTCTGTGCACGCACAAGTAATGGACAGAATACAAGAGCAAATCTTTACATTCTCAGTGTTATGAAACTCAGATCCATAATATGAGCGGAAATAAAATGACCTTTGTTTTCTAAAATCAATACTACAAGTCGAGTACCACTATTCAGTTCAGGAACATCTGGAGGTAATTTTGCAAAGCGGCATGGATAACAGTTGGGAAGGATTTAGAGGGCACGTAACAATTAACCCCAAAACAAATCTTACAGTTAAGTCCTTCTGCAGAGCTTTCAAAATTTGCCAATTACTGATGCTATCTATGGAGAAGTAAATTGTTTATGTTGCCTAACATTCTCCCTTAATTGCAGCTGTGCTGTGCTATGCCTCTTGATACTTCTAATGCTACTCAAGGCTAGTTAAAGCCTTTAGACAGGGAGGAAGGATTTATACTTGTAATTCCCATCTAACCCATTCTGTGATTCTTTAAAGAAAGAATAATAGCTAGTTGGTCTAGAAAAAACCTCAGTGGCTCATTTAAATGAATTTCCCTGTAAGAAAGCTCATGACCTCTGGTTGCTGTCTTGACAGCAGGGTCTGCAGGGACAGTCTCTAGGCCAGAGGGTGCAGCAGCTTGCAGGACACTGGTGTGCACACATTCTCACTGCAAAGTAATTCCTTTCTGCATAAAGCAAATGGCAGGGAGAGACTCGACCTGCCTGGCACTGAGGACAGAGCAAAGCTTGTGGTTTTTACTACAAATTATCCCCTTTTGGTGCTTGTTTGCCATGAACTGGATTCCAATGTGACTACTGATCTATTTCCTATATTGCAAGTGAATATCAGGTATTGCAATGTGTTCTCATTTTACCTGCATGCAGTATTATGTATGTTTGCTACAGGAAATGTTGATTTTTCAGACACTACTTTTTCCCTGTTAAATGGTGGTATGGTAGATTGGCCAGACCCATCTTTGAGACTACAAATGATGGGGGCACATGAAGGAAATGAAGGGAGACACAAGCACATTTGGAACTTCTGTTTCTCCGTTGCAGCGGAGCTGGAAAAGGATACATGTCAGGGCATGGCATGGTGCTACCTTGAAGCCAAGAATCTTGTGGAAAAATGTCTTTAGGGAGCTGCCCTGGGTTCATTCTATGAAGAGACAGCTTCACTCTACAAAGTCATAATTCATGATTCATCATTCATTATTCATCATCTGGACTTTTTCCAGATACATTTCTTGTGGATAAGAAGGTGTATCATTGGGCTAAAACTGTGTTTTTTTCTCTTAGGAGAGATGAAACATTCCTGCATCAGCCCAGTCCCCTGGCTTTAGCCCCATTTGTCATTCCACAATGCAGCTTCGCTTTCTTGGCTCCACAAAGCATTTGTTTGCATTGTCTTGATCTCCATGGCTGCAAAAGGCCAGAGTACCCTTGAATTTACTGCTATGTTTTTGACCAGTGGTAATGAAAGAACCTACAGTGAGTCTTTGGCAGATCCAGGTTTGCCAGGAGAACAGAAGTCTAGGTAAGGATCAGTTTCTCCACGGACTGCAGCTGTCAAAGTTAATTCAACAGTTCACCTTTTTTGGCCCTTCCTTTTATCTTGAAAAACTATTGGTTTATTGTTTACCAAATGATAATTGCAATAATCCTTGAAGGTTATTTACTATTAACCTTAGGCTAATTAAATACAGCTTCTCTTATTTATCTGTCTGTAGGCTTGTCATCAAAAAGACTAGTCATGCAGCACACCCATCGCAGAAGAGGAACTTGCCCACTTCAACACACTTTCACCTTACAAACTTTTCAAAACTCATCAAGTGACAGTGATTTGGTACAACAGCAATAAATTCTGAATCTAAACATAGCGAATACTCAGATAAAATCAATCTCATCATTGAAAGCCAGAAGGAAGTTCTGTGGAAGTCAGAGAAGGGTGTTGCTTAACACCCCACCCAGCAACACTGGCAATGTTCAATTCTGCTTTAATTTTGCCTCTGGTCCTGATCTGAACTCAGAAGGGATCACACCACAATAACACGTAGCCATGTGAGACCTTTTGGTTCTAGGCCAACAAACTCCACCATGCCCACATTCCATGCTAGGCACAGCAAGACTTGAGCATTTCCAAATTTCCATAATGAGGGACAGCTAATATTTTCCAAATACACCTTTCCTGCTGCTACACCTTTTTTTTTTTTTTCATCTTGCAAAACTTCAGTTATTATTCCTGATGTGTTTATGCTTTGATTACCTGGGCATAAACCTGCTCTATTAGTGCATCAGTGTGCTGCTATGAAGGGCCAGCTACCTGCTACCTCAGATTCCATGTCAGGCTGATACAACAGCAGTGTTGATCTTCTAGAGGGTAGGAATGGTCTGCAGAGGCAACTGGACAGGTTGGATTGATGGGCTGAGGTCAACTCTGTGATGTTTAATGAGGCAAAATGCTGAGTCCTGCACTTGGGTCACAACAATCCCAGGCTACACCACAAGACTGGGGAAGAGAGGCGGTAAAGCTGCCCAGTGGGGAAGTACCTTGGGGGTGCTAATTTACAGCAGCTGAGCATGAGCCAGTGTGTGTGCCCAGGTGGCCAAGAGGGCACATCCTGGCCTGTATCAAGAACAGTGTGGCCATCAGGACCAGGGAAGTGATTGTCCCTCTGCACTTGGCACTGGTGAGGCCACACCTTGAGTCCTGAGTCCAGTTCTGGGCCCCTCACTTCAAGAAAGACCAAAAGAAATTGAGGTGGCTGGAGCATGTCCAGCAGAGCTGGGGAAGGGTCTGGAGCACAAGACCTATGAGGAGTAGCTGAGGAATCTGGAGCAGTTTTGACTGGAGAAAAGTTGGCTGACGGGGAACCTTATCACTCTCTACAACTACCTAAAGGAGGTTGCATCAAGGTGGGGATCAGACTACTCTCCCAGGCAGCTACTGACAGAACGAGAGAAAAAACAGAGAATAAAAGGATGGCTAAAATTGCAAAGGGCCACAGTGGGTCACCTGGCCCAACCTCCCTGCTCAAGCACGTCCATCCCAGAGCATGTGGCACAGGATTGTGTCTGCATGGTTGTTGAATATGTCCAGTGAGGGAGACTGCACAGCCTCTTTGGGCAGCCTGTTCCAGTGAGTGGTCACCCACTGATCCTCATATTCAGATGGAACTTCCTGTGCATCCGTTTCTGCCTGTTGCCTCTTGTCCACTTGGTTGGCACCACCAAGCAGAGCCTGGCTCCATCCTCCTGACACCTTCCCTTCAGATACTGATAGGCATTGATGAGTTGTCTTTACTCGAGGCTGAAAAGGCCCAGCTCCTTCAGCCTTTCCTCATAAGAGAGATGCTCCAATCCCTTAATGATCTTTGTAGCCCTCTACTGGACCTATTCCAGGACCTCCATGTCTCTCTTGCACTGAGGAGCCCAGAACTGGACACAGACTCCAGATGTGGCCTCACCAGGGCTGAGCAGAGGGGCAGGACCACCTCACTGGATCTGCTGGCGATGCACTTCTTAATGCCTCCCAGGATTCCATTGGCCTTTTTGACCACAAGGACACACTGCTGGCTCATGCACAGCTTGTTGTCCACCAGGACCCCAGGTCTGCCCCTTCTCTGCAGAGCTGCTTTCCAGCAGGTCAGCCCCCAGTCTGTACTGGTGCTTGGGGTTATTCTTCCCCAGGTGCAGGATCCTGCACTTGCCTTTGCTGAACTTTAGACAATTCTTTTCTGACCAAGAAAAACCATCTCTCAACCTGTCAAAGTCCTTCTGAAGGTCTGCACAGCCCTCTGGGGTACTGCCCACTCCTCCCAGCTCTGTCATCAGTGAACTCAACGAGGAGGCATCTGGCCCTTCATTCACGTCACTACGGAGTGAGCTAAGCAATACTGGCCCACTATTGGACCTTGGGGGACACCACTAGTGACAGGCCTCCTACTAAACCCTGTGCCACTGATTATGACCCTCTGGGATCTGCCACTGAGCCAGTTCTGAATCCACCTCACAGCCCACACTTCCTGAGTTTGGCTATGAGGATGTTGTGAGAGACAGTGTCAAAGCCTTGCTACTGGGTGTGACCATACGCTGGTTGTTGGTGGGCATGGACGAGCAGCCAGATGCATCCAGCTGGAATGACCTTAGCTATTAAGAGAACAATCACAAGAAAAGTCTCTCCCTTCATGGCTCAGTGCACAGCACTTCTTCAGCAGCAGACTGCCTTGAGCACTCCCTCCAAAAACCTCTGCTCTGCAACATACCCTAGCAGCAAAGCCCTGGTGTGTGGATGATAGGTAAATAGTGAAAAAAAAAAAAGAAAAAAAGGCCGGTAAAACTATATTTTTATACCACAACTGCAATGACTCCAGTTCGGCTTTTATGAAACCTGCCCTTTTCCTCACTGTTTGAAAAATATACCATGTTCTACTCCTGGGAGAAGTCTGTAATCACCGAGGTCTCTCTACCATGGGAGGTCACTGAACAGGCTCCATTTCCTGGCTGCCAACAGCTTGATTTCTTAGCTTTCTTTCTTTTTTTCTCATGCACCCAGAAACTGGGCTTACAACTTGGTGGATTTGTAGGATCCTGTTCTGTTGACTGGGTATAAAAAATAACTGGAAAAAATGAAGTAGAATCATAGCATGGTTTGAGTTGGAACACCTGAAAGACTGTCCTCTTCCAAATCCCCTGCCTTGGGCAGGAACACCTTCCACTAAACCAGGTTACTCAGAACCCCATCCAACATGGCCTTGAAAATTTCCAGGGATAGGGCACCCACAGCTTCTCTGGGCAACCTGTTGCAGTGCCTCACCACACTCAGAGCAAAGAATTTGTTCCTAAAATCTAATCTAATGTGGTTTCTTCTCTTTCAGTTTAAAGCCATCCCCCCTTGTCCTGTCACTACATGCCCCTGTAAAAAGTTCTGTTCCAGGTTTCTCGTAGCCCCTTTAGGTACTGGAAGGTGCAATAGAGTCTCCCCAAAGCCTTCTCTTCTCCAGACTGAAGAACCACAACTCTCTCAGTCTCATAGGAGAGGTGTTTCAGCCCCATCATGATCTTTGTGACCTCTTCTGGACTTGTTCCAACAGGTCCATGTCCTTATTATACTGGGAGTCCCAGAACTGGAGGCAGCACTGGAGAGGTCACATTAGAACGAATATAGGAAATCACAGTTAGGGATATTTACAATCTTTCTCTAGTGATGAAACCTGCAAATATGCTAATGAAAGAGAAGCAATACTGCTGCTTCAGTGTTAGAGAGGAAGCTGTGACTTACAGTACGCTTACAGTACACTTTGCCTATATATCTGTGAAAGAATGGGATCTTCCTTTAAATTCTCATAAGTATCAGGTAAAATGCATAATTTTGCTCTTTGCTCCAATTACATGTTTATCTCACGTTTCCAGCCAATCTATTAAAAATTACCTGTAAATTAGTAGTATAATTTGATCATACATTATTGAAATTAATAACAATATCAGGGTGGTACCATGAACTAATAACCCTCACCTTAAGTATCTTACAACCTAGAATAACTACACCAAAAATAGCCAAAAAAAGCCCCAAAATAAACCAAACCAAATAAAAACCAACCAACCAACAACAACAACAACAACAACAAAATAAAAAAAAAAGGGGAAAAAGCAAGAACAGTATGGTTACTGTTTACCAAGTCTGCTTAAATTCTATTTTTTTCTTTAATTTAAGGATGTGGTTGTTTGGTAGGACATCATTTAGAAGGAAGGGACAAACTGTTGTTTCAAACCCAGAAGCATTACAACTTAAAAAAAAAAAAAAAAGAAAAAAAAAGAAAAACAGAGGGGAAAAAAAAGGCAATTAGGAAAAAAAAAGGAAATTAGGAAAAAAAAAAGGAAAGAAGACAAAACTGGGGTAAAGAAAAAAATTAGAAACAGGGCATTACGAAGATTACCATGGATAGATGCAATGATTATCAGCGTTGCCATTACAAGATTCAGTGCATTGCTGATTGTACATACCTTGTCATTTGGGGGATAAATTCATAAAGATTGTCTCTCATCTTCTGGAACCTTACCCAGAATGTCAATGGGTCATTGACTGATGGCTCTCGTGACTCTGTTTTCACACATACAGTACAAAGAATTTCTTAACCAAGGCTTTAAAAAGCCTGACAAGGTATTTTACTTGTTGTTTTTGCAGATGATGTAATTTTCCAAGTTTTGGCAATTGCTGACATACCACAAAAAAAAGTGGTTTTCATGGTGGTTCAGCTCTGAGACAAAACTGAAAGTTCACGTTATTTTCTTCAACTAAGCATCCAAACTTCTGTGGGCTTCTCTGATCTGAGCCTTCTGAGGTTTTAGACTTGACACAGACACTGCCAAATTCATTGGCCAAATGTGCAGTCCTGTGAGACTGTGATCTACTGGGCTGGAGACCCAGACACCACCACTGCTACATATGCTATCACTTCTGCCTGATGTGGCCATGGTCTCTGCTGGGAGCAGGAAACTGAAGCTCAGGGTGCAGTGATTCCACCGACAGTCCTGAGGCCAACTGGTCCCAAAATCTGTGCCCCTGCACCCCTTCACAGGTCACATGCCACAAAGAGCACATCCTCACCCCATGAGAAACACACACCATAGGGTCACCAGTGACACCCCAGCAAACACAGTGTAAACAAGGATGCCTGGGGTAGCAGAGCTAGGCAGCCAGTCTCCCCCCAGCAGGACTGGAACCCCACCAGTGGGATGCAAAACACCGTCCTTTGGGGAGTCCTTGCAGGATGTGAGGGGGATGTGTCCTGGTCCAGCCTGCTCCAAGTGCCTCACAGAGGGGGCTAATAGCTTTCTTGTCTTCTCTGCCATCCTCAGTGGGACCCTAAAAACCCTACTGGCATGGGACATCCTACACTGCATCTGCTCCCTCGTGCACCTCCCAGGACACCTCTTTCTCAGGGCACCCTGATATTCTGGTGAGTGCTTCAGAGCATCTCTCTCTGACACCTGGGCCAGCTGCGCTGTGGTCCAGACAAGAAAAGTACCCTTCACAACTTATGAATTTATCAGTGCATAGGCTCTTGACTAATTTGTCAGGGTTCTGTTGCCTCCATGTTGCAAAACTGTCCCCAGCTTGTCCCAGAGCTGCAGGGAAATGGGCAGCAGCTGGTGACTGTCCAGGTAGGCTTTTCCACCTCTCACCTCTTCCCCTACCCTTTTGGAGATTGTCTATCACCTCCTCAGCATAGCATTCCCCTCATCTCTCCCTGCCCACCACCATGCTCTGCCATAATTGCAAACACAGCCTGGTCACAGAAGCCATCACCTGCCAGACTCCTGACAGCACCTGACAATTATTTTGCTATATGTTAAAAAACAAAACAAAATACAAAATGAAAAAATGAATGGAAAACAATGAAAATCCCTAAAAAAACAAATGAACCAACAAACCAACCAAAAAACAACAGCAACAAAAAAACCACCAATCCTGACTTCCTGTGTCTTTGCAGATTGAGAGCTCCTTCTAGATTTGCAGCCTGTGTGCACCTTCCCCCAGTTCCATGTCATTGCCCACCACAGGATGATGAAATATGCAGGGAGGATGGCATCATGACCACAAAGCGTGGTGCAAACCAAGATGCTGTCACGTGAAGTCAGCTCCTACACCTGTGCCTGTGGGAACAACCCTTCCTCATCATGACCCCCCTCTGTTTCTTCCCTCTGTGCATCGGCGCTCGTCTACTCCTCTCCTGCACACATGGAGAAGGCTGGGAACGTGACAGCCCTGTTGAGAGGCATGGGGGCACACACAGAGCAACCCAGACCGACAAGGGAGGCATGGAGCAGCTGACACATAGCACACAGAGTTCACAGAATAGAAACAGGTTGTAAAATGCTAAAAATACTTTGTTAAGTGCAAACCCCTTTTTCCTGTTTCCCTTATTTACTTCTCCTTTATACTCCTTGGAGTCAGCCGGTGCATCTGCAGAGAGATCTCTGGTGAGAAAGAACAAGGTGTCCTTACCCTAAAGGGGAGACTTTCTTATTTGCATTCTTAATGCCAAAGGTCACCCCCACAGCTTTCCCTCTCACACCAGTAACCAATACCCCCAGCTGCATACCCACAGCCAAAAGTGTGTGTCCTAGTGGGGGGAGACACCCATCACCCAACATATGATTGTGGATGCATGGAAGAAATTTGTCAGCATGGATGTCAAACACCAACTCTGTGGTGGTTTTGCATTCCCTGATGTCACCTGGAAACAAACAAAGCAGGATCTCAAATGTGGGGTTCACTTAGCAAAGGGGGGGATTATCAGCTGCAACTGGTGGTGCTACATGGAGCTGGTTCCAATAGCAGGGATCTCCTGAAGTCAAGAAGTGGATGGATCCAACTGTTAGGTCAGCATGGTAATAGATAGGCAGTCAGGGAGGACAGCACTCCTGTCTGCATCTGACCACCCTTTCCAACTGCTTTCAGCATCTCTTCCTCTTCTCTCCAAGCTGCTCGCACTCACAGAGAAAGCACTGGGACCCCAAAGGGAGTCCTTTTTGGCAGGAAGGGGCAAGCTTCCTTCCATTTCCGTGGAAGGTCATTGCCACCAACGCATTTTTTCTTGCAGCCCTTTGTGCCTAAAACTCCTGCAGCTTATCTGCAGAGCAGCTGTGGGGGACTTTCCATCTCCAGGGATGCTTTTCTCTCCCATTTAGAAAGAGCAGAAAAAGTCACACCCTTCTCCCTTTCTGTGTGTTTCTGCAACTGCAAAATAAAACAAAAAAGGAAATGAGCTCATTTCAGTGCAACGAGAGGCAAAGACTTAAAGTGAAACTACCTTGCAATATGGGATGTTGTCAGCACTCTGGTACTAAATCTGTTGTCAAACTAGTGATGAGTCAAGTGGTCCCTCTGCCTTCACAGTCTGTGGCCACCCCGACAGCTTTCACCTCAACACAATTTCAGCCTATCCCACTTCTCAGCCAGCACAGTCCTCACAGGGGCTTTTCGTACAGAGAGGAAGGGCATATTGCAGGTTTTGCGCTGCCATGATGCAGCATGCAGATCCTGAAACAGAAATGGTCCAGCCTCTCTCAGCAATGTTCTGGTGTTTGAACTCACCAGAACACCCTAAAGTGGTACATATGGAAGCGTGTGTGTGTGTATGTGTGTGTGTGTGTGTGTGTGTGCACTCATGTATGAGTTAGGCGCACAGCCTGCTTCCATACTTCCATCAGCCCCTGAGCTCTGGACTGTGATGATCTACTCACAGTACAGTCTCACTCTTCTGTGCCTTTCTTTCCTAAAAAGACCTAAATCATATTATCATTTTTGTTTTGTTATAGCAAAGACATGGCTCCAAGATCCCTCATGAAACAAGCCTAATTCCCTACTCTTACAAATCACTCGCAATTCAAATTGCAGAGAAGATCCTATATTTATAGTATTGAACACACCATCTGCCTTTTTCAAATTTGTATCTTTACAGTGAATAAAACACTAAAGCACTTTTTTAAGCCCTAAAAATATCAAGGAAGAGGTTTCACAAAAGATGCTGGATTCCACCTTGGTTCAGTTCCTGCTTTCTCTTATTAACTCCATTCACCTTTTCCCTAAGTTCATAGAATCATGGAATCATAGAAAGGTTTGGGTTTGAAAGGACCTTAAAGATCACTTGTTCTAATCCACCTGCCATGGGCAGGGACAGGGACCTTCCAGCAGACCAGGTTGCTCAGAGCCCCATCCAGCCTGGCTTTGAACATTCCCAGGGATGGAACATCAACAACTTCTCTTGGCAACCTGTGCCAGTGACACACCACTCTCACAATAAAGATTTTTTTCCTAATATCTAATGTAATCTTTCAGTTTGAAGCCATTGACCCTTGCCCTGGCACTATATGTCCTTGTAAATGGCTTCTCTCTTCAACTTTCTTGTGGAGTCCCTTTAGGTACTGAAAGGCCTAAGTACTGAAAGGTACTTAGGTCATTCCTAAGCCTTCTCTTTTCCAGGCTGAGCAATCCCAATTCTCTCAGCATTTCCTCTTAGGAGAGGTGCTCCATTTAAAACATTTTCATCTCTAAGTCTGTTTTGTGGGATTTAGCAACACTAAATAATTCTTTATCCAAACAGAGGTTGTTCAAACAAGGCACTACCAAAACCCAACTTAGAGAAATTATTGTTCACAATAGCCTGAAAATTCCCTTTCCATGCCAAATAGTTCCCGTCCCAACTGGAGAGCATTGAAAAGGTACAGGAGAGACACTGCAGCACTGAGGCACTAGCTCAGTGTCAGATTAGGAATTCCAGGTCACCATGCTGGCATCCAGAAAAGCCTGATTGGATTCTCTAATTCTCATGTTAGACTTCAGTGATTCACAGCAAGTCACCAGTAATGAGCCCGTGTGGGTTACCAGGTTGCTGGCTGAGCTGAAGGCAGCAGCATGCCAGGAAAGCAGCAACTGCCTCAGACATGGGATTTCCCTTTTTTTTTTTAATCCCACACCTGCTGCATTGACTATAGACAAAAATTATGACAAAGTGCAGAGGTGGTACAGGAAACAAGGGAACCAACCAAACAAGCAAGCCAGAACTAGAAAAAGATCTGGCAGACCAGCAAGCAATGAAGAATTCCAGAAATGGAGCACATTCACATTCTCAGCGAAGATAGCAATACAGAAAATAACCATAGTCACCATCCAAGGGAGGACCTCTCCAAAAACCTTACAGTAATGGTGCAGCTGTGCTAACACTATGCCTGGCATTTTCAAAGACACCTACGCACATGGAGGAGAGCTCTCCAGCAAATACCAGCCTGATAAATAGTGATCAACGCCAATATTTACCTTACTAATACCTCCTTTTGGATAGTAGTTGCAAAGACTGGTGTTTATGAGGATGTCATCATCTTCACAGGTGTTAAAACCCACTTAACAAACTACCTAATACATCTTTCCATCTCTTACAACATTTTCATCCCTCTAGAAAATTTTCGGTGACTACCAAGGGTCTGAAGTGTCTCTGCTTTCTGCTTCCACAGAAGATTCAGTTCACTAAATAATCTGCCTCAGCTAATTTTGAATTGACTGTATAACAAACCTAAGACCAGGGAAATTCTGCCAGCTAAGGTTCCTCCAGTTACACCTTGATTAAAGAGCACACAGTCAATATAAACTCTGCTATATTCCAGCTATATCAAGGAGGGATTCTGCTGTTCAATCCTGTTCTCAACCAAATATCCTTGCTCTCAGTAGGAAAACTGCTTGGTCCACCCTGGTTTTGGTGGGCACTGCATCAGACACACTTGTGCTGCCTGCTTGGCACAGAAGTGGTCGCAGAGGAAAAGATGGGTGTTAATCTCTCTGCCAGTGACAGAGCACTGTAATCTGTATGCAACCATACAGTTCACCTTTTACGAAGAAAATTATGTGTTTAAGCTTTCGATGAAAGCAGGCAAGAGAGAACCACACAGGAGGGAGAATCTAAGAATTAATGGTAGGGCATTAGGTAATAGTTAAACAGCAGATGAGATCTGTACAAGTGTGGTTACATCACAGCAGTGGAAAGGCAGTTCTCCTTGGTTTCTTTTCCTGGATGGTATTGACCCATATCATCAGATCAGCCAAATTAGCTCGAATATTTCACTTATCTACTTAAAGCTGCATCAACCTTTTCCCTTACCATAGTGGAGGTGCCAGCAGCACAGCAGCAGCTGCTGGAGGCTGAAGCTTTAGTGCAGTTGCCACCAGAATGCCACCACAATATTGCCAATACAGAACAAAGCCATTTCCTTGAAAGTAAGGTTGAGATTAATGTTTCAGGCTGGAGAATTTAGAAAGCTTTACTTGTAATGGTAAGAGAGATCCCCAGAGGGAAGATGACAGAGAAGAGCAAACCAGAGAATAAGAGTGAGTTAAGAAAAATAAAATAAAAATAAAATAAATAAAATTAAAATAATAAAAAAAATTAAAATAAAATCCAACTAACCAACCAAACAAAAAACGCCAACCAAACAAAAAAAATCTATCCAAGGTTATCATCACACTCTCTCAGCACGGCCACACCCCACTGCGCTTTCCTGAAATGACCTTGGTTTATGCTCATGACAATAGAGCCAAGTTTCCTGCTCGGGTGCAGAGACCTGCAAGGAACAACAGGAACTGCCGACTCTGCGGTCTGCGGAAACGGGAAAAGGGAGGTAGAAAAATAAACAGCTTCTGAGTTAACACAAGAGCTGTCAACACCAGGCAGCCTCGGGAAGATGAGAAGATAAACTCCAATGATGAAACAGTACCAGAGATTTGTTTAAGATCTTAAAGGGAGGCACTGAAACAGCTTGAAAATGATTCAGCACAAATAACTGAGTTCTGAGGGGGAAAAAAGAGCTAGTTTCCTTTTTCTCCCACTCTTGATTTCGTTTCTTCAGATTTCAATTTCCTTTCAGCAAGCCTGCCCGCTGGTGTACCGAGACGGTCACATGTTGGCTTTCAATGACAGGTTCCTGGCAAAACCACATCACCCAGACACCAGCGAAGCTTGGGACACGTTATCTCATCATGATTCTCTCTCCTCAGATGTGTAATGGCGTTAAACTGGAAGGCTGCTCGAAGTGGGCAGTGCTCCTTGGGCTGCTGCCCTGCTCCCTGACATGGCTGTGCCCACCTGGGGACCCTTGGTCCTGCTCGGTGCAGCCACGGCAAGAAAGGGGTTTCGTGGCTGCTCTGGTGGAGCGGCTTCCCAGGGGGCTATGCTTCCCACAGATGCAGCACTTTAGGGGAATCGAAACGCGAAAATGACAGAGCTCGCTGGTGGCTTGAAACCACAATGGACTTATTTTCGCGCTGCCCCTGTTGCGCAACCCTGTAATTGCCAGCAGCCCCGCGGTGCGCTGCTCGAGTCATTGTGGGATGTGATTTACACATCAGTAAGTCCCTGCACACCCGTAAAACCCCTCGGCGGTGTGGGCCAGATCTGGATCTGGAGTCAGCTCCCCTGAAAACAGTGGTGGGTCTCTGTGCTTATACCACTTCGCTCAGGTATGTGGCTCTGCCTGCAGCAACCTGGGAGCTGAGCAGTTCGGGCACTCTGACTCACAACAGGTCTATTAACCCATTTTGTACACTAAAAGGTCCAACCTCCCCTTTGTTCCAATTTCCCTCCTCCCTTTTCCCCTCATCATCCCCTACCCCATTCTCCCCCTTAAGGGTTCTTATTACCCTTAGCACTATTTAAAAAGAAACAAACAAACAAACAAACAAGCAAATAAAAACCCCACAAAACAAAGAAAAAAACCCCAAACCTACAAAGAAAATAAATGCATTGATGTCTGCAACTTAACTATCCCATTGATTTGTGCCCAACTGTTCTGACAGGAATCTCATCTCCCGTATATGCCCAAAAGAAGAGCCCATTTCTTTGTATGGCTGCAGGAACACAGAGATAAGTTACCTTTAAAGCTCATCTGCTTTCAGGGTGAGGAAGTGTTGCTAAGCAGGACAGGATTGAGGTTAATTTGGTTTTGGCCTCACTGGAGCAAAAGTCATTTAAATAATTTGCCCAAGTATTTGATCTGTCTCCAAATTCACAAAGAAGAACAAGCCGCAGGTCATACCTGGCTCTGCCTAAACAAGCAAAATAAATGAGCAAAGTAACACACGTGCCAGCAGTTCAAGGGACCAGTGTCTCCCCATGGCTTGGCTTTGTGGGCACTTTCCCTGCCCTGGGGACTGCTGAGCACTGAGAGCAGGAGGAGCACATGAGGGTCTTGGTGAGTGCACTGTCCCCACATGCTGACATTCTAGAGGGGCTGCTGTGGTTTGTGGAGCAGCAGTCAGACTGTGGCTGTGTGCATCTGCTGTGAGATTCAGCCCTGAGCATCACATGCTGCAGACCACCACACCTCTACCAGGAGGGACAACACGTCATGCAGACGTGCTCCTGAACTGTTTACCTGTCTTCCCACCCTCTAAAACTCAACAAACTTGTTTTGAAGAAACTGTTTCTTATGTAACAGGAATAGTATGGTCAAAGGGCAGCTCTGCCTGAATGAAACAGGGTTACTCAGAGGGATGTTCACACAGTTGAAAAGAGACCCTAAATATATCAAGTCAAGCAAATAAGCCTATATGCCTTATA
>JAWWTY010000088.1:62374206-62402025 GCA_035222235.1 Margarornis squamiger | reverse complement strand
CTCCTGGGTCAGAGATCTGTGAGGTCTGGCCTTGACAATGAAGAACAATGCAACAAAGGCACTGGCCTTGAGCTGTACCAGGGGAACTTCAGGTTGGACATCAGGAAGAATTTCTTCACTGAAAGCATTGTCACACATTGGAACAGGGTGCTCAGGGAAGTGGTGGAACTGTTCAAGAAAGAACTGGATATGGCACTTAGTGCCATGGTTTAGTTGACAAGGTTGTGTTTGGTCAAAGCTTGGACTTCATGATCTTGGAGGTCTTTTCCAACCTTAATGATTCCAGCACTGCTGGTCCACATTCTGATGGCCCAGAGCACAACCAGATCAAACACCATGTGCCTGCAGAGAACTGCAGACAGACTGTAATATTAGAGCTACCCTGCTCCAAGTGGTGCATTGAAGCTCTGTGCCAGGGTTTCTCTTTTTCTTGGGGCAGTGATTAAGAGACCATACCCTGACTGCATCACGTTAACAAATTTAAACTTGTTCAGTGACTTTTCTGAACATATGTATCTCAGAGGAAAGAGGGCTATGGCTTATTCATTTCTTTTCTTCTGTCCTTGAAGGAATGCAGAGAACTAGTGAGGTTTCCATACCCTTCAGGAACTGTGATGCACCTCTTGGTTCCCCTGCAAACTGATGTCACTAATTCCATGATCTTCTCTGAAACATATAATTTGTACTTATACAAAGAAAAAGGCAACAAGCTCAAAAAACATTTATTAAGACCCCAAAGACAGCAAACAGGGGGAGTCAATTAGTAAATAAAAATTGAAAAACCCTCACACACCACAGTTCTCTATTTAAGTAATCCATGAGGCAGTTAAAAATCAAAGTCAAGTCACACGGATCATTAGAAAGCTGTACACAGGCTTACAATTTACTTAGTGAGAAACAGTTCAGGGAAAAGCACAGTTAATGTGAAAAAGAAAACACAAAAACCCACACAAACAAAATAAGATAATAAACAATCTACTAATGCAATTCCCTGCTCTACCTTCCCTTTTTTCTGTCATAACAATTGTTACATGAAACACTATCCACAACTAGGTATCAGAATTAAAACTTACAGCACACAATTAAGCAAAACACTTGTTTTGCTCATCTGTTTAAAGAAAATGGTGGGTGTTTTTCTGCTAACCAGAAAACACATGGTCTTTTGTGCTGACAGACTCTTCTCAAAAAAACTCCAGAAAACAAATTATACATGTATCTGTTTAAACATACATACATACAAATGAACACACAGCTGTATGTCTATTATATATAATAACATGGCAATGTTATTCCAATGGGACATTTTACACTATTCTAAGATTTCTTCTTTAAATCTTCTAAAATTTAGGTCCTACAATGTTCTTTGTTCAAAACACTGACAAGGAATTATTTTAGTGTCTTCCCTGACAGGAGAGATTTAAAAATTGTTACTCTTTCAATCATCACTACTTCTAGAATCCCAGCTGGATTTGTTACAACATTTATTTGCGCTTTTATTTCCTTTTGCAAAGCAGTTAAAAACTGCAATAGTTATCAAACCCCATTGACAATACTCTACTGTTAGAAAAGGCCTCTCTCATGTTATTTGTCCAGTGGTTGTAACATTGATCTTCTACTCTTCTATACAGTTTTCACACAGAAAACAGAGTAAAGTTCCTGTCCTATCTACAGGACTCATTTTCTGTCCAGAGAATCTTACGAGCTAATTCAGATGGAAGGCCACAATCCCTTTCCCCCAGGTGCAGACTTCCCTTCATACATAACCTTTTTCTCACATTTTAAAAATAATTCCCTCTATGGACAGTAACAAAAAAAAAAAAAAATTACTGTTGTAAAGAAACCTTTGGTCTTTTTATCATTACTGTTGGTTTACTACAAACACTAACTTCATCTCATTGATCCTAAATACATCAGAGAAAGTTTTCATAGCATTTTCTGTGTGCTACCAGAGGGAAACTTCTAGACCTGTTGTTAGATCCTATGTCACAGTCATCATTCTGCTTGTCTGTTTTAATGGGCTGTGCAGAACCACAATATAACTGCAGCCACACCTAAACCTTTGCCAAAGTGGCAAAGACATGTAAGTTCTCAAGACTAATTCAAATAACCAGTGAGAAATGCACAAAAACCATTGTTGCTTGTCAAGGCAGGGCAGAAATGAAGAATAGTTAATATATTGAACAGACTCAATTGGGAAACAACGGTTGGTCATAAATTAGCATTTCTGGGAAGTTGGGTTATGGTGAACAGTACTGACAACAAATTACGAGTGAGAGAAAACTGCACTTTCTCATTTTGGTTCACAGAGGCTGAGAATTTCAGGGCAGGTGTTACAGAAACCTATATGATTTAGATGATTTAATAGCATTTAATTTTAAAGTCAAAATACATCATTCACAGAATCACAGAATGGCGGGGCTTGGAAGTAACCTCTGGAGATCATCTAGTCCAACCTCCCTGCTAAGGCAGTCACCAGGCACAAGTTGCACAGGATCATGGACAGGCAGGTTTTGAATATCTCCAGAGAAGGAAACTCCACAGCCTCTCTGGGCAACCTATTCTAGTGCGCTGTCATCCTCAAAGCAAACAAGTTTTTCCTCACGTTACTTTTGTAACCATGTGACCTGATTTCCCACCACATGCAGATTAAATAGCCTTACCTCTTTGAGGACTGTGTCTGGACAACTTATAGATGAGATCTGCCAGTACTGAAGACAAACAGTAGTAGAGAAAGGAAGTGAGGAATTACCTCTTCCACAGGTAACACTGCAGGCTGTCCAGTCTCCATATTGCCAAAAATACTCTGGCTCTCCAATCTCATTCTCATTACTTTCTTCTTTACGTACAGTGTATTCATACTTGATTCCAGGGTTAGTTTCTTGAAAAAGTAACTGGAAAGAGTGTGTCTTATTAATTATCTAATTAACAACCTACTGGCCAAAAGCTTTCAAGTGTGAAACTGGAAGAATTTAAAGCAGCCCATTTTGGAGCCTACTACAAGATCAGAGAAGCAGAATTGCTAAATACCCATCTCATGTTGACATGTATCTTTCAAAGATGTAGTTGTTTGTCGTGCACTTTTGCAAGAACAGGTGGAAATAAGTGGGTCAGCATAATTGGTGTCCTATTGACTGTAAGAAAAGATAATCCAAAGTCCATCCAAAGCATCCATATGCTGCTGATTAAGAGTCTATTGTCTATTCCCATTATAAATTATAATTTCTCTGCCTTCTGAAATAGCTGTTACAAAACAACCATTAGGTCAGAAAATTACAGACGTTATTCAGACACTGCCTTAATATTATTTTTCAGTGTTTCTGAATTAAGAAGAAAAATTCCAATTGAGAAGAGCCACTCAAGAAATTTACCTGGAAGGGAGAAAACAAACATCATCAAAGGATAGAAGATTTCAGCAATGAACTTCTACTCTTCCTCCCAGCTGCACTAACAGTGAAGACTGAGTACACATTAGGTGTGTCTTCTCATCAGACAAAGTTTGAAAGTCGCTCCCATCACACCGCTAATACTTTTAATGTCAGGGTGGATACACAGGCAAACAAGCCATAAGAGATACTTTCAGAGAACAAAGGGCCAGTTTAAAAATATTTTGTACAGAATTAAGAGAAGCTGGCTATGTTTATGTTAGAATCTATAAAGCAACATGAAAGAAACAAAAGAAAGCAGCATCCCTGGATGCTAGATGGATCAATTTCACTTACCATAAGCTATTAATTCATCTATGTATTGTTGTATGCTTTTCTTGTGCAGTGTAAGATGTCACTGCTGTCAGCATTCCCTATCTCTCACTGTTCACAGCCTGACAACAGCTCTCTTTCTGTGATCATTTATTTTTCATCTTGGTCTGGTTCATATCACAGCCATGTGTTGGTCTAAGTTGGTACAAGAGACAAGGAAGTTTGGGCAAAGGACTGATCAACTATAGGGGACAGGATCTCCATCCTAGTGGCAGCACAGGATTATACCAGCCTTTAATAATCATCAGACTATGATACAGGGCATGTATTTTTAGGCAGGATAAACAACATCCAAGCAAGGTGCTTGTTTCTCTGCAAAACAGCTCAACTATTTATTGCAAGACAGCATGCTAACAGTATGGTTTATATACCAACAGATATATTTTTCCAACCTCAGTTTCAGAGTCCCAGCACCTTCTGCTGCCATCCAAATCCAGCAGGTTCTGCTAGTGATCTCCTATTTACCTGAATCCATATTGATTCGTTGGTGGGTCCTGGAGCAGTCAGATTTTCTAGATCCCCTGTTCTGTCATACTGAAATACTGTGCCTGCCACTTTGTATTCACCATTCCACTGGATGATAAAGCCTCCATTCAGGTAGTACTTTTCTGGGTCTTTGCTTCGTACAGCAAGGAAATTTCCTGCTTCTGCAACTTCCATGACTTTAATTCCCCTTGCACCTTTTGGAATTAGCCCAATATCAACATATCCTAAGAGACAAGAAAGGTTCATGGAGGTGAACAACAAGATGTCATTGCATTTTACTTTTTGTAAGCTCATTAAAATATCAGCTTTGCTTGAATATATATACAAATGTGCTATCACAGAGCTTGTATTGCAGTTTGTTAATATTGTGTTTTTCTGGTATCACTCGGGGAATAGTGTTTCAGCAATGCCAGTGGCATTTGGCAGGGATATGGAGGTGAATGACTTTCTGAACTGTACCAGGGGAAATCTACTCCACAGATGAGCATCAGCATCTCCATAATCTTACCCAAGGGCTCTGGCATACTGCAGTGTGAGCAATCTGGAGCAATGCCAGGAGTTCCAGCAAGTTAACAGTCTGTTGTGGGAAAGGCTTTTTCAATTTGCAAAGAACATTTTCATCTGTACCCAATGTACAGGTCTGTACATAATTACATGTACTTTCTTTAAAGTCATTTAACCTCTCTTTGGCTGTTTGCCATAGGTAGCCGTACAACAAAAAATGAATCTTATTCAAATACCTCAAATTATTGCTACAAACAGAAAATATTTTTATAAACTACTGATTTTCATAACAAAGTAAAAGGGCTCTTAATGTGTAAAGTTATCTGTTAAGAGATTTTCAGTCTGTATGTCAAGAGTGAACCCAGAGCACCTATTTCAGAATTTTGTTTGCACCACAGCCAATATATAACATCAGGCTCTGTATTTCTCACCCTACAGGGAACTGTCATCACTACTGAATTATAAAAATAGGAATTTCACATAGATATTTGAACACAAACTCAGACAGCTTTCTTGTTATTGCTCCTAGCTGGGCTCTAGAAATTGAATGGATGACACCTCTACAAGCTGGTCTACTGGGACTGTGAGGTGCATTTTGTATTGGTTTACTTCAAGACTGGAACATGAGTGGTTCTCCAGTTCTCATCACACACTACTGAGGTCATGAATTAAATTATGAGATTCACATCTTGCTCACCTTTCTTTTGAAATAAGCTTATCACCTTTGATTGCTTACTCACATGAGTGAGATAAACCATACTGAGCATACTAAGCAATCTTCAGTATCAATGTTCTCCACCTACCAGAACTATTTATATGCTGTACAACAACCTGCTGTTGTAAATAAACACTCCCAAAGTCTTTAACATCTGAATTTCCTTTGTAGCTCTTTTACAGGGTAATAAATATTGGTTAAAAGGTCCCATGTTGCTTATGGCACAAAACAGGATCTATTTCAGGTCCTTCTTAATTACATTAATTGTATATAATTATGTACATAGATTTCCAGCGATCAGTGTTTAAGACAGAGAGTTTTCTGGATGTTACCTTGACTGACTGTGGAAATCCAAACATTTCAGTCTTTCATAAGTGAATGAAATAACAAAATCTGGACGCTTACTGAATAACTTCTATTATTCATTAAATCAGTGGTCTAGGTCCATTGTAAGTAACCAAGTCTAATGATTCTCCCAAATGTTCTATTCATTCAGAGCAAGGGAGACATGTTATGAACACAGTGTGTGATTATGTAACTAAAGATTTGAATAGAAGGCATACTTACAACTGGGCCAAATTAACACAGCATGGAAAATCTTAATTATGTCACGTCCTGACAGCTTGGCTTTGCAATGCTGGTGTCCTTTTACAGTACGTTGGGGCTTTTTTCAGATGTAATTAGAATAACATTTGCTCAAAACACAAAGTAGAAAACCAAAAATGTAATTTCTTTTCTGTTGTAACACAAAAATCTGTATATCCTTTCCAGATTTTGCACAGTTCTTTTTGTCTGAATCATCTGCTGTTGCTAAAAAACATGATTTTAAATGTATTTCCACTGCCTGGTGATGGATATTACCATTTAGTCAATGTATCACATTGCCTTCTCCGTGGCACTCCCTTTTTTCACCAGCTAAATTACCTCCTGATTTCCCAGAGCCTCTCACTGATTACCAATAAACATTATCTTATTTTGAAAGCGAAGCTAATCAGCAGCAACCTTTTGAGCTTGTCACTCAACATAATACATTTTTGTTTAAAAATTATGCGGACGGTGTTTATGTAACTGTTCCTGGTTATGTGGTTTCATCTGATAAGGACTAGAGATCCAAGATTCAGTAACAGTCAAAATGTCAGCTGTCTTACCTAGACGCTGCGCTCATTAAATCCTGCAGCAACCCTACTGTGGGTGCTTCTGCTCACCTATGAATCAGCAACACTCAGATGCTATTAATCCTTTCTTTTTTAATTAAAATTAACTCTATATGTTCCTAACACAGAATAAATCCATGAAGCTCTTGTAGGCATAGCTCTACAAGGGCTGAAGAGCTTGTTTCTCTTTTCCCACTTCTGTGAGAAAGGAGTAATTTTACTCAGGCTGTTAGCACAGCATTGCAGAACAGATGATAATCACATCTGATAATTTCTCCTTGTCACAACAGCTCACATTTTTGTTCTACAGTCTGTTGCATCTGCAAGCATCTCTCTTTTAAACGTATACATTCCTGAGGCACAATGTGGCTCTATGCCAAGCTCTAGACACTACCATAAGAATATTACATGGAAAACACCACAGGCTCCCAGTGGCATACTGGGTTTGCAAGTCAATGCATGGTTGCACAGAACCTTTCGCTGGAATACAGGTGTTGCAGTGTGTGATGACAATGGGGAAAAAAAAAATACAGTCTAGAGACAATTTAGTTAGTGAGGATCCAGGAGACCTTCCAGTCTTCACACCAGTATTTGCATCGTGGCCATGTCCAGACTCTACCTCAGGGTTAGGTTCAGGAACATACCAGGTCTCTCTGCACTTTGGTTGCATGAAAAGAAAACTGCGGTAGCAGGGAGACCATAGCACATGCCTACTCAGTCCCACACAAGTCAGAAGACAGCAGGAGGTGAATTAAGTCTCAGGTTAGGGTGCCTGCATGCACAGTTTCCTTTTCTGCCCACCACTTTGCTAAAATGCAGCCCTTCAGAGGAGTGCACGCACCTTATCTTGCCTTCTGACTGGCTGAATAAAACAACCCCACCCCTATTGTACAATCCCTCACTTCCTACATTGCATAAATTTAAATGCCTCGTCCCCTTACTACTAGAAGTTGGAAAATTCATTTTCCATTACACATGCAAAAGGGTGAAGACAGGACCATTGACCAGCCTTCTGACCACCACTTTTTTCCTAGACACACCTCCATCCTTGGTGGATTCCTTTGTCTGATGCCGACAACCTCATTCTCCCTATTTGTTACCCATTTATTCCACACTCCCTGCACTTAGCACAGTCCTAACACCCTGCTACTTGTGCCTCAGTCTTCTTCCTATCCCAGTGCTTCTCCTCAACCAGCAGTGCAGCTTACTCTCATTTCAAGGAGCTTGCACATTTTGCAAATGTTCTGCTGTACACAGTAATACTCCTTTACAGTCATCACCACACCACCAGGAAGAACAGGGATTTTGACTTTTATATACTCTACCTTCCAACTTTTCTTTCTGAACATGGGGCAGTAACACTTCGGGGGAAATTGATCACCCTGCCCTGCAGTGAAAGGCTGAATTATTAAAACTCTTTCCTAGCATTTCATTAATTTGACTCAATCAACTTGCAGACAGAATACAATACTGCTGCAGCACTAGACCCAGAAAGGGTTCTGCTGGACTCTGAAAAAAAGATGTAACACAAAATGAATTTAAATAAAAGAAGAAGCACTTATCCTGCTTATTATGATTGAATTATTGAAGGTACTTTTCCCCTGAATTTTGGAAAATCTTATCAAATTAGCTCCATATTAGTAGCACAAATCATGCTGGTGCAATCTAGAACAATTTTATTTAAACAACTCCACAAAGACAAAACCCAGCCAAAGGCACACTCTTTCTGCAGTTTCTCCCTCCTCACTAGCATGGCACCAGTTTCTGATCTTGCGACTTCTCATCTCTGCAACAGCCTCTGCACAAGCCACAGACCTTGCTCTAAGCACACTCTCCAGTGCCTCATCTTCTCACCTCTCTCCCTCCTGTCCTGGTTTCTCATTCAATGCTGTTCATCCTGGCTGTCTGTTCCACTTCCAGCTCACTGCCACAGTTCTAACTCAGTTTTAGTCTCCACTCCTGCTTCCAGACTCTCTGGCTCCCACTCATCCTACATAAGCCAACTTAAGGCCTGAATGTTTCACTACTGTCAGCACAGAAAGTCTCAGTCCTTGAAATGTTTATTCAGACCACCTTAACCCTGCAGGGAGTTACTTTTAAGCTCCCCTTTATGACACTTAAAAATGAATTCCCAAACCACGCACTTCACGTCCAGATTTTCTGAGATGGCAAATTACATTCATTTTGCAAATGCATTTGCTGTTTTGTATTTTATTATTATCTGCCTAACTTATAAAGGACTTGTTGGTCTCTGACAATTTCTGTAAGACAAGGTGAACTTAAAAAGCACAGACTATGGATTTTTTCTGGCAGAAGCATGATTCACTAAAACATCCATTTACAAATTCCCATGCAGATGATCCATTTTCAACAAGAAGCTCTTACTCTTTTTAATGTAATTACTTTACCAACAGAAGAATTTAACAGAAGAACCCATATTACCAAATCCTTCACTTTGATTAAACGTCATCTTCACTGTATGACAAGCAGAGCCGTCTCCCAGGCAAACTCCACACTGGTCTTCTGTTGCATTGGAATTTATCTCATAATCACAGCCAACAGTCTAGAAGGAAAAATAGTTTCCGAATAAATGTGGCCTCCCCAATGAATCACTGAGAGTTCATATATCACTGTACTTCTAAGTAGGGGAATAGTATATATCCTATATAAATAGTATATATCCTATATAAACAACAGCAGAGATTGCTAAATGTAGGTAAAAGTGGTGTATTACACCACAGAGAAAAAAAACAGCTGACAAATAACCATCACCAGCTACTTGAGATAGACATGTGCCACAGAAATGGTCTCAATATCCAGGACTGGCCAGTACCTCTAGGATTTATGTCTGCTCTCCTATGTCATAGACCCATCCATAGATTCCCAGAAATACAATGCAGTAACAGAACTGAAATGCCTGTTAGCTTTTTGTGGCTATTTGACAGTGCAGAACTCTACTGCAGTCAAACCCCCTGACAAAACAAACTCCTCAGCAGGCATGAAGTTTTACACCCTTGACAGCTGCTTCTCCAGCTTGCCAACACAGGGGCATAGGTCAAGATAAAGTTCTGGTAAAGACTTATCTTCCAGTTCTTGCTTGCTAGGGGAGAAAGTGAGAGAAAAATTTATTCATACTGAGTCAGGAACAAGTTTCTTCCTCATCCAGCTCAACAATTCTGTGCTCTAATGTCTTCAAACTTCAACAAAATTTTCATTTGTTTTGGGATTTTTTCTGTCTCTCTTCCAAAACAAGATTGCAGAACACAACCTAATGTCCAACACTTAATGGTTGTTAATAGCATCTAAGATACCTGGAGGCCTGTGATATACATGAATATCCTTAAGTATTATGGTATGTAAATGTTCTCTCAGCTGATTTTTCTCAAAATGAGCTTTCAGGTGCTATACCGGTCAACTTCTCTAACACTCTGTTGATGTATAAAAATCTGGGTATTAACTTTTTTGATTCTAATCTTATCTTCAGTACATCAGCTACCGTAATCTGCAACCTTCTGAAAGAAGAATCTATCTATTAGACTAATCTAGGTATACAGGCTTCTGTATTCTCTCATATTTTTCTATCATTTTGAACTCAAGGAATATCTGAACTTTACCGTCACTGACTTAATGAACAATTAAACTGCAAAAAACAGAAGCAAACAAAAGCCTCAGGTTACAGGTGGTCTCAAACTGTGTCACTTCAAAGAAGATTCAAAGACTCATCCATCACTTAGTACCAATACACAGCCAGCAAATTTGATACCTGCTCTGAAAAACAGTGGCCATGCCAAAAGGTTCTACAGCAGCCTTAGCTTCTCTTTCCTTTCAGTGAAGGCCACTTTCATAAAATGGAAGGTTTTGTAATGTCTTGCACACAGACACATCTTGACAGCAAGGACCACGCTTATGAGCAGTGCAGAATGTTAAGACAGGTTAACAGACAAGCACATGTTAAGAAGGTGAATTAATTTTTGCCTCCAAGCCTGTAGCTATTTGAACAAGGATGGATTTAAACTAGTATTCAAAACACGCAGGTGCCACTCCTGTATGTACAGGATGTTTCTTTATCTTGCTAAGAGTTCATTTCTTTCTCTTTACCAGCTATCTACAGGTACACTGGAGCTTGTATTTAACACTTTCTAATAATATAGAGGTTGGCATGTTGCTGTTTTCTCAAAGTATGTATTCCCAAGTATATCTACTGCACTATCAGTACATTCGTTAATCATTTGCACCCAGTAAAGTCATAGTTATCAGGTTTATTATTAGACCAGAGGAGCAATCAGTTACTCTGGAGAGTCATGGAAGATTAAGTTTATTATTTATTCTATGCACATATACACCATTAAACAGAAAATCAGTGAAAATCTGGAAATGGAACCCTTGTACTTCAAATTTTGTTATTAGAAAATATTACTAATCACTGTTACGGAGCTTCTCTTTTGAACATCTTAAAATAATGATTTGTTTTCAATTGGTATAATTTTTGTCATTTATAGTAGAAAATGCATGTTCTTGGAAAGGTTTCTGTTCATCTTTATTTACTGTTCATGCTTGTTTGAGAGGCTGAACACAGAAATAATTTATCTAGTTCAAACTGCCAATCAGACATTTTGAAATGCACATCAGTGAGCAGATTTCCCTTGCAAGTACTGTGTAGTGCAAAAATCACCCAAAGACAGAACAAATTAGTTCTGAATGAAGCATCACGGGCTCTAACCGAGGTGGCAGCACCACAATATCATCACTTTCCTGCCTTTGGGTTGCCAATTAGTGTCTCTGCATGAGATCCACTCCATCAGCTCAGTCAGAATCAGCTCAGAACCTTCCTACTTGGCCATATATTTCTTTTAGCAACACACCTGTGCCATCAAAATATGGCATCGCTATGATATGAAGAGAATCTCATTGTCCCTTCCAGTTACAACCATAGAAGCTTGTATTGTCTTTTTCCTCTGATATTTGAAACAGTTTGTATCTGATCACACATCAGCCTTACCTATATATGCAACATTCCCAGACATTCTTAAGGTGCTGGGATACCCAAGAACGAGGGACTTCAAACGACTGCGGCGAGGCAGACAATTTACTGTGCTACAAGAAACAAAGCCTTTGTTTTATTCCCTATCTCTGGGGTGCTGCAGGTGCTGCAAAGACCTTCACATCTAGAAACAGGACCTCATCTTATACAGCCATTAAGAACCATCACAAAGCAATATTCTCATGTCAGAATAAACAGCATTTATTTACTCTAAGTACATTTCCACAAACTTTAACTTCCAGACTATGTTTTATTTTATCACTCCAGTGAATTCCAGACATTACTTGTGTCATCCACTAGAAATATTTCTGGATGTTTCCTTCTCCCTTTTATACACTTTCCTCATTATTCTGATTCTTCTAGATGCACTAGTCATGCTTTCTAAAACTGCCTCAAATTTTTCAGAGGGTCAATATGACCCAGCAATCTGCACTGGCAGCTCAGAAATCCAGAAGTGCCCTGTGCTGTATCCAGAGCAGTGTGGGCAGCAGGATGAGGAAGGTGATTCTGTCCCTCTGCTCTGCTCTGCTCTGGTGAGACCCCACCTGAAGCACTGCATCCAGCTCTGGGGTCCACAATAGAAGAAGGACACGGACCTGGTGGAGCAAGTGCAGAGGAGACCACGAAGGTGATCAGAGTGCTGGAGCACCTCTCTTACAAGAACAAGCTGAGAGAGTTGGGGTTGTTCAGCCTGGAGAAGAGAAGGCTCCAGGGAGATCTTAGAGCAGCCTTTCAGTACCAAAAAGGGCTACAAGAGAGCTGGAGATGGACTTTTTACAAGGGCATGTCGTGATAGGACAAGGGGGAATGGCTTTAAACTGAAGGGGGGCAGGTTTATATTAGATATTAGGTAGAAACTCTTTACTTGTGATGAGGTACTGCATCAGTTTGTACAGAGCTGTAGATGCCTCATCACTGAGAGTGTTCAAGGACAGGTTGGATGAATCTCTGAGCAATTTGGAAGTGGAAAGTGTCCCTGCCCATGGCACACGGAGTTCGAACTTGATGATACATAAGGTCCATTCCAAACTGAACCATGCAGCAAAAATTAGGCTCTGACTCTTTTACACTCATTGCATCTCTGCCAGTGAAACATGCTGTGCTATAACAACCACTGTGTGCCACAGCATGTGCAACATGAACTTGCATCCCTCCATGCAGCCCTTTGCCATGACCTCACTCACCAAGAGCCTTTTTGACACACCTGAGACAAGTTTTATTTCTGGTCACAGCATACAGTGCAGAGGCAGACATAATGGCCTGAACTGCCTGGCTGCATTACAGGAAGGAGAAACAATTTATTTCCTGCTGCTCAGTGACTAAAGGGAAAACAGCCAGAGATATTGCCCTTTTTCCACTTCCAGAGGGAGAGGCTTTTGTGTCATATTGGCAGCAGGGGGCAGATACAAAAAGTCCTTGTTGTCACTCAAGGGTATGGCCTGAATGTACTGCCTGAATATCTGTTATGTGAATAGTACATTGCACTTTAAGGTCTTCCTTCATTTGTCTCCCCCACTGGTCTTCAAATAAAGAAATCATGCTCACTTCACATTGGCCATGACATTGCCTTGAATGGGGAGAAATGTGTCCTGATGTCACTAATTTATCTTGTAATTTGTCTATATGGGTCTGAATCAATGTCCCGTTGGGCTAGCAGTGAGAGGAGGAAGCCGAACCATAGTAAGAGGCAGTAAAGCTAATACATAAAAATCCAAGCTGGTTCCCTCCCTAGGTCTACGCAGCTGTGTAATTCCCCAATCCAATATTAGTCCTTCAACACAGCCAATGTGAATTATCACAGAGAACAGATCACAGACTTGTGTGAATGAGGGTCACTTAAGCCTATAATATTCTTTTCAGGAGATGAATAGTTGCCAGAAACATCAGAGTTGCCAGGTCCTCCACACTCCAGGGCAGACACCTGTAAGCATTCCCTTTTGGATGATGCCATGGCTTGTATTTAACCAAAAGTCACTGTTATGTATCTATCAGTGCTAAACAAATATACTCTGGTGTCAGTATTTTTACTCATTAATACTGGGGGAGCAACTGACTGACCTAGTAAGAATCAGAGTGCACTTGTGATGTATGATTTAAAACACATGAAGACAGATAATGTGCTTTAAAGATCTTCTAAATAAAGAGGGGAAAGTGACAATTAAAAGATGAGTGTGGATGAATACAGTAAAAAGCCAAACTAGTCACAGTATAGCTTGATGATCTGAGATTAAATTATTGACAGATCTCGTCAGAACTCCTGGCAGAACTTCTCTTCTGTGTAAGGACAAAGTTGAGAGAGGGTCCTGCAATTTCATATGCCAGGTCCTCAAATGAGTTAACAATCTGATCTTGTCTCTGCACTGACAGAGCAAGTTCTAAGGGAATACCATACTAACACCTCACCAGTAAGCCTTCCTTCTGCACTGAGGCACAGGCAGCACTTCTAAAAGATTAGGACCCATATATTGGACAAACTGTAAGGACCACGTGAATCAATACTAATGTCTGCAGTTTCTTCTCACTTGATGTGCAGTAGGGCTTTCTCAGAGTGGCTGGGAAAGCATCTTATATACGTCACGTAGCCAAAATGAGATATCTCCAACCATATTTAGCCATCAAAGTAAGACCACTTTCTCTGATTGCTCTGAACAAAATCATGACAAACTGCAGAAATCAAACTGAAATCAGACGAACTTAGAAATTAAATTCTTGATTGCATCTGAGACTATCCATCATTTTTTGACCTACTCAATAGGAAAATGATGAACTCAGTTGATAAAAAATAGCTACTCACATGCTAGACATGTGATCCATACAGACAATGGAGCTAACATCTCACCAATTTCATTTTTTGCTCAATTTCAGACCAAAGTGAACTGTTTTTTTAGTATTCAGAACAAATGTGAAGCGCTTTTGTGAGATATAGTTTTGAAAACCAGAACAGCGCCTTAATAGACTAATGTTTGTGAATGCCTTTTCCACATCATTAGCAACATTTTGCAATCAGAGTACAAGAATGATGTACCAGACTAATTATATTAATCTCATTTCCAGATTTATTCTCCGTGACCAGCAATGTATATATTGTGTTTAACTAGCTGGTCTAAAATACTGGCAAATTAGATGAAGATACATGAAAAAGCTTCTTCTCAAGTGTTATGCTGGGTACCTGTTTCAGACAGCTTTCAATAATGTGAGCTATTTGGGTTACCTATTCATCATTTGGTCTCATTTGTGGCAGCCACATGGTTATATTGTTCATTTTGTGATCCTGATTCCAATTAAATCTGTTTGTCAGGAGATGTGAAGCAGCAGTCAACATGTGAAATGCTCACAAAACCAGTACCTTGAAGGGAATTTTTCAGACACCCTTCAAGTCCACAGAACTATTAATGCTAAAGTATACCTGCAATTAGTTTAGCTTCCCTTTCACTCCTGATCTATCAATTCTGATGAAATAAGTTTTGCTATCTCTAAAGTATATATAAATTTGAAATGTCACAGGCAAAGTTCAATACAGAAAGCATATGGAAAATAAAATTAGTCATAGTAGTACCAGTCCAACTGAGCTGGAAATCAGAAAATGAATATATAACAAAGACAGCCTTCTTATTTTAGCAAATGGCCCCTTCCAAGTGAAGGTCAAAAGCACTGATATGGTAGGCAACATTTACTACGTATTTCAATATGCTAAAGATCTGATTCTTTCTGGCTTGAAGTGCTCAAAGCCAGGTCAGGTCTTTCACCATTGTAGTTCACAGGCCCATCCTGGCTCTCAGCAAACTAAGTTAAGCAGATCTCTTCAGTGTGGACTTGAGAAGGGTCTTGGTAACTCCCTTTCACAAAGCATGTCTTGCAAGGAAAGCTTAACCCAAATCTTTATTACTGCTTCCTGAGGCCCTGCCATTCTACTAAAATAAAAAAAATTAAAGGGAAGATATACAAATCATCTATTAAAGATGCCTTTTTTAATATCCATCACTAGAAGTCTATAAGAAAAGAATATGAAAAATGTCAAATAGGAACATAATTTGAGAAGGGATGAAACAGAAGACTTTTTGAAGTCCCTTCTAGTTGCATTTTTATGTGATTCAATGGCTTAGGACACAAAATCACAAGATTGGATAAACTATTGTAGATTTCACAAGTCACCAAGTCCTGCTTTTGTTTCCAGATATGCCAAAAGTAAAAAGGCTAGAATAATTCAAGGAGGTAGAGGACACAAAACCTCAATTTGAAGAAATAAATCATAATTGTAAATACATTCCCTACAAGTACTTATTTTACTTATAAGAAATTTATTAAAACAAATGCTAAGACTGTGGATGTTACAGAATTTGCAGAATACACATTTAGATGCCACACAGACACATTATCCTGGAAACAAACCTACTACTAACATGCAGAATATGCGCAGTCCATTACACTTACTCTTCAATACAGAGAACATTACCAAGCCATATATATAGTCAGTGTTTCCTTGTTACCTCATTTTAAAATATTATTCAATTTAATGTTGTAAATTAAAACAATTTTTACTGTCCACGAGTGCAAATGTCTGATTCTATTACAAGACAGTTAAGAACTACTACTGTGTATTGTTAAACTGCATTTTCATAAAAACCCCACAAACAATGGTGACACCATTGCAACCCTAAAGGTACGAACCATTGTGAAAACTTCTCACCAGAAAGAAAGATATTTTCTTAAATTGATGTTTTAAAATAATGGAGAAAAGGGAGGAGTTAAAAGGTACAAAAGTAATTAGCATTCAGTCTAATGGATTCATTAAAAGGGTGGAAACAACTCTTATAAGTTTCTATAAACTTAACTCTTATAAGTTCTATAAACTTAAGACTAAATACATGATAAAATGGAGTACTTGGCCCCAATCCTACAAAAAAAAAAATTGCTAAGCATTTCCCCGCAACTTTCTAAAATAAAATGGTAGAGAAGGAAACATGCAAACATACCCAATACCTTACACATGCCATTAATACAGATATCTCGGTTGTGCCTTCCTTCAAAGCAAGGAGTACCATCAGTGACTGCATCAAGCATCTTCTCTGAAAAATGGCCATCTACTGGGCGACAGTGGAGCTCACAGGGGTTTGCTATAAGGAAAATGCCAGGCAAAATGAGCAGATGGTTCAGTAAAGACATAATGTCATTCGCTGTGCATCGCAGTTCAGTGTCCTGAAGTATTGTCTGAGGAAGTATCTTTGTTTTCCTGCATTTGGCAGAAACCAGCAAAGCCACCTGTCATTAGTGACGGGGTGGGAATGCCAAAGATACTGACAAGAAACAGTTTTCCATCAACTGAAGACTGAGTAATTTCAGAGATAATTTTAACTTTTCATCACTGCTGTCAGCCTCTCTGAGAGAACAGTCAAAGCATTCCTTCTGATCTTCTGCACATCATTGATCATTTTCACCTACCTCTTGGCACATAATAAATAATTTCAAACACTGTTGTTTTGTTTTGGTTTGGTTTTTTTCCCTGCTTGGCAACTTACGAAATAGGGATAATATTGGTGAATCTGACAGACCCATGCTGTTCTTAGATAGAAGTCCCATGGAAGAAGCAGGGAAGACAAAAGCTGCAGCAAAAGCAACCAGTGGTCTCTGAAACAAGATTTTCTCTGATGGATCAGAGCCCTAGTCTATTCCATGCATGGAGTAAGAAGAGCCAAACACACACCACTCATCTTCAGACACTGGCTCTTGGGAATGGGAAATCTTGAAACTCAGACATCAGAGAGACAAGTTTGATAAATAAATTGTGTACTTGGAAGAGTTAGACCTGAAACCAGGCTCAAAGCAAAGAGAGATAAAATGCCTGCTTTTGTATCACTCCTTGGAAACTCTCCAGCAGAACCAGACTTATATACTGAAAAAAAATTTATGAGGGACAGCAACACAGTCTTCTGGTTTTGGTCTGTTCCAAGACCCAGTTTAGCCTGATGCAAAAGCAAAGTATTCATGCTCAGTAAGCTGAAATGCATTGCTAAGCTTTCAGTGGGCCTTAAAACAACCAGTCAGCAGGGACTTCAAGGCACCATTATCTAGTCTTTTTAAAAAAATCTCCCTGTGTCCTGCAGAGGTGCTGCTGGTAAGTGACATTTTATTCTGTGCCCGACAAGACGTCACTCCCTTCGTCTTCCAGGGATGCAGGGTAACTATAAGCCTTTCACATACTGGGTGATGAATTTCTGTCTTACTTCTTTGCCAGCCTTGTTTGCATCATACAAAGAACTGTAGTAAAGCAAATTTGTGGTAATGAGACAAATTGAAACTTCTGGTAATGCAAACAAACTAAATAATTTCCTACAAAAGGATTTATTCTTTTGGAGGCAGAAAATTTGCTCTTGTTGCGCTGGTTTGTACAGCATCAACAGACAAACACCACCACACAGTACACCAAGGTGACTGCAGCTCCTGCCCTCAAAGTGCTTGAAGGTTAAGAACCAAATCCTACAGAGCCTGAGCTTTAGTACAATGACTCTCTTCCATGTCAACAAAAACTCTGCAAAACTGGGATTCAAAACAAATTTTTTTAAAAAAAAAGACAGTAAAGGAAATCCCAAACCTTAATGAGGGCTTTTGTTTTTTCCCTCCTGTCAGTAGAGCTAAAGTACAATCTTAGGACTTGTGGCTTCCCAAAGAAAAATGCCTTCGTAAAGTACAACAGAGCAATTAGACCCAGAGGATATGTATGGACCAAGGTTAAACAACTGTGGAATTCAAGTTTTTAACACTCACCAGCCCTCAGCCCCTCTGTGAAAACTGCCTGCCATAATATCTATCAGTTGTTTTGAAAGGAGCTGTCATGATAAGTGATACAAGCAATTTTACTTCTGTCTGCAGAAATCTTTGTCTGTCCGTGTGATTATTTTGATTACCTTAGTGCTCTAAATTTTTTTCAGCTTCCCTGCCTTCACAATGCAGCGTTTTTTAAACACGAAGCACAGTGCCCTTATGACAAGACTGATCCCAGAATTTCATCTACTCTGTTACCTACTCAGAATCAGCACAGACAGACACAGACCTTACAGAAAGCCATTTCAGCTTTTACACTGTTTGTAATTAAATATGTAGAGCAGCAGTTTGATACCTGTACTTCCTCCCTAGTTGTTGACATAACAAGCAATTTCATTTCCGAAATCGCTGAGCAAGAAGCAGCAGACAGGGCTGACTGCTGACATATTCCTATCATAACTGTGATGCTGTAAATATGTAACTCAGAATCCATTTGGAGAGAGAGATAACTCCCCTACTAAGTCAAAATAAAAAGTAATAATAAATAACACACAAACTTTCAGACTTGCAAAGACTTTCTAGGCACAAAAGCTTTCCTAGTTTTCCTAATTGTAGTAACTAATCTAAAGTAGATCCTACCCACAAATTTTGCATTGCTTTTCTTTCTATATATTTTATACTGAGCCTCCCTGGCATTTCTCCCTCCACACAAACTTAGTCCTATCTAGTATTTATTTGATTTTTCATCTGCAGAAAGGCTGGTTAGGGCACCACTGAAGAAATTATACTAGCACTGTATTTGCCACTCATTTCCTAAAATTACTTATCTATCATTATTATTTATTATGGTTGAACTCAAGGACTTTGGCTCTATTATTCTAGGACCGTAAATAAACTGTATCAGAATTAGTCACTGTCCTCCCAAAGTCTGATGTTTTAAACCCAGCGCAGATACAGATGTAGAAAGCTCTTTCATCTACTTTCAGAAAGCAAACTCACACACAAGGAAAACAAATACATTTCCTGAAGAGGAAAGACTGGCATTGAATTCAGACTCTTATTTCAGTCCTGAAAAGACTAAAATGAAATAAATATGAGCACCAGGATTGTTCAGAAGAAGCTCATTAAAGCAGCTGGTTCAGTTTCTATTACTTCAGAAAATTATTAATTTATTATGAGACTTTAACAAAAATCCTGTCATCTTTGCAACTTTTAGGGCAAAACATCAATAAATTTTTGCAATCCAGCATATGTATGACATACTAGATCTGTGAAGTCAGTAATGACGATGTTCACAAAATCTTTGTTGAAAAAAAGCGCACTGAATTCCTGTTTAAACAGAACTGATTTTTCCTTGCATAAAACCTACAGAATGTTACCCATCTTTCCACATCAAAGTAGAATCAAAGCCACTTAGACTGCTCCTGCTTAGCTGATTTTACATCTACAATGATAATATTTGTTCCTCAAACCCTCCAGGCAACTGCCCTTAACATTTAACCACCCACACGGCAGTGAAGACTTCTTAATGTGTAACCTAAAGTTCTCTCCTACAGTTTTGGCTGTTTCTGCTTGTCATACCTATCCTGGACAGGAGGAACTGCTGAATCTGTCTCTCTCTGGGGTTTCCTGTACTGCTTGAGTGGAGGGGATGGGAAGTTGCAATATGAAATACAGTGACAGATAACTTGATGTCAAATCCAAGTTTAAAAGAAGAAGAGCTACATTCAAAATGAGTTGGTAAGACACCATGATGTCTAGCTTTGTGAAGTCAGCTAACAAGGCCACAGAACCTCTTGGATCTCAAGAGCTTCCTCTAGACCTGAGCACAACACTGCACAGAGATATGCAGTCTTGCTAGTCTGTATGTCTGCTAGCTCAGGGATATGCCCGCTACGTTTCCCTGGGTAGTCTGCATTTAACTGTCTCCTCCTCCTCCTTTCCAGACCCCAACTTGCTCTTCTCCACCTACGTTTTATTAATCACAGAATGGTTTGGGTTGGAAGAGACCTTAAAGATCATCCAAAGCTCCTTCCATGAGCAGGGACACCTTCCACTAGACCATATGGTTAAAAGCCCCATCCAATCTGGCCTTGAACAGGGATGGGGCATCCACAGCTTCCCTGGGCAACCTCTTCCACGGCCTCACCACCATCACAGTAAAGATTTTCTTCCTTATAGGTAATCTAAGCCTGCCCTCTGTCAGTTTTAAAGCGATTCCCTTTGTCCTATTTCTACATGCCCTTGTAAAAAGTCCCTCTCAGTGACTTCTTGACTTCCATGTTTCTCTCCTGTAAACCTCCTCCAGCTGGCTTCTGCCAGTACCTTGCTCCTACCTGGACATGAGGTGCCAACAACACTTAGCAGCCTAGAAAAATTACATCTATCCCTTTATGTAGTGGCCACATGCTGCACCAAGATTATGGTGCTGATTTGACCAGCAACAAGATCAATTCTCTAACCTATTAAAAAAACACAGATGGAATGGAATCCCAAGCCACAGAGCTCCAGTAAGTGCCCAGTGACTTACCTGTAATCAGACTGAGACTTAGGGAGCAAGCCAAGAAAGCTGGGCGTGTGATTTTTTTCCACTACCTATACTATAACAAAGTTAAGACTCACCATGTGCAAACAGAACAACATGGAGATAACTAGAAAGGAACATACTTCCTTCCCAATTTAAATTTGTTTACCTCGTAGCTGACTCCCATGAGTTCCCATGCAGGAAGGATCCAGCTTAACCTGACTAAGAAGGATGTGATTAATGTGTCTGTCAGCAGAAGATAAGGCTTCAATGTTTTTCCCTACTTTGCAAGATAAAAAAGAAGTGGGCCTCTTCTCTTCAAACCCTCACCTCTGTGAGGACTCAGAACTGACTGCTGAAATCCAAACCAAAGAAAATTAGAAAAGGCAATTACCAAACACAGATGAAACAGGGCAGGGGGAAAAAGCAGAGGTGAAGCTACTTGATCACTTTAAACAACTTTGGAATTCCGAAGGAAAATACTTCCATTTTAAAACAGTGGCAGCAGAAACATTATTTCATGCTGTTAGCTCAGACCCTGTGACTGCATCAGAACAGACCTTACTTGACAGAGAGACACACTTTTTAAACAAATATGACATTTAAAAGAGTCTAACAACACAACACCTATCTGACAGTATATTAATGATACTGGCACTTATTGAGAAAATAAAGATAGTTACATGATTTAATGTACCACTTTTGCACATGGAAGTTAAGCCCTGATAAGCTATCAGATTCATATAAATAAAATTTGTCAAATGGCATGAAATAAATAAATGTGGGGTCAGCCTGATGGCAAGAGAAGTAGGTTAGCACCAAAGTCTGACTAAACTGACAAAACAGGGGCCTGGGTCATGAAAAAAAAAAAAAAAAGGCAGAAAATATCCTGCTGGGTGGTTTAGTTACTCTGGAACTTGAAAGTCCCCACCATTTAAGACTTCCAGGGGTACAGAGGCTCCAGCATGAGCACATGGTGGGTTTCTGAGGTCCAGGACTATAACAGGACTAACTAGTTCTCCAGCAGGCACAAAGTCATTTAAAACAGAAAATTCTCACCTGGAACCTTAAACATAAGTAGCCTAGGTAACAGCAAGATATCATTTATTGCTCCTCTGCCAGGCTGCTTGTTAAAGCTGTTTGTTGCATCTCATTGTATATTAAATCATACTCTATTCAAAAAAATCTTTGTCCTGTTGTGAAGGTACAATTTACACAACAGAAAAGACTCCTTAGCTATGTGACATTCACTATAACTGCTTTATGTAAGCTATGAAATTAAGGCCAGGAGACAGAACTGTGGCCATCCAGATAATTTTACTGTTTTTTCCTGCAGGATGAAGGAACACAGAATGTCTAAAATGTTACAGAATGTCTAGCTCAGGAATTCATCTCCTCAACTTGACACCTTCTCACAAAATCTATATGTGCACCCAAGGTTTGGGAAAGCTTCATTTTCTTTTCCCCTTATATCCTATGTGCAGCACGATAGGATTTAAAATGACTGATACTAAAACACAAGCTGTACTGGGTTTGCATGGCAAGATTTTGGTAGTGGGGGGGGCTACAGGGCAGCTTCTGTGAGAAGTTGCCAGAAGCTTCCCCCACATCCAGTGGAGACAATGCCAGACAGATTCAAGATGATCCTGTTCCTGCTCACGGCTAAACCTACCAGTGATGGTGGCAGCACCTCTGGGATAAGGTATTTAGGAAAGGGATAAAAACTGCTGCACAACAGCAGCTGGAAGAAAGAATTGAGAATGTGTGAGAGGAAGACCCCTGCAAGCACCAAGGTCAGTGAAGGAGGAGGGGGAGGAGATGCTCCAGGCAGTGGAGCAGAGATTCCCCTGCAGCCCCTGGTGCAGAGCAGGGTGAGGCAGCTGTGGCCCTGCAGCCCATGGAGGTCCATAGGGGAACAGAGGTCCACCTGCATCCACTGGAGGACCCCAAAGCATGTACCCAAAGGAGACTGTGAGCCCATGGGCAGCCCCTGCTGGAGCAGGCTCCTGGCAGGACCTGTGGCCATGGAGAGAGGAGCCCACCCTGGAGCAGGTTTGCTGGCAGAACTTGTGACCCTGTGGGGGACCCCTGCCAGAGCAGCCTGTTCCTGAAGGACTGCATCCCGTGGAAGGGATCCATGCTGAAGAAGTCCATGAGGAAAAGCAGCCCATGGGAAGGACTCGTATCGGAGAGGTTCAAGGAATAGTGCCTCCCATGGGAGGGACCTCATGCTGGAGCAGAGGAGCAGAGTGGCGAGGAAGGAAGCAGCAGAGACAACATGTGAAGAGCTGTCCCAGTCCCCATTCCACAACACACTCCAGGGCTGTGAGGGAAGTTGACAAGATTAAGAGTAAAGTTAAGCCTAAGAAGGGAGGGGTGGGTGGAAGGTGTTTGCATGTTTTAGAGTTTGTTTTTTATTTCTCATTACTCTTTTCTGATTTGATTGGTAATAAATTAAACTCATTTCGCCAAGGCAAGCTTGTTTTGCCTGTGATGGTAACCAGTGAGTGATGTCTCCCTGCTCTTATCTTGACCAATGAGCCTTTTGTTACATTCTCTCTCCCCTGTCCAGCTGAGGAAGGGAGCTTCAGCAGCTCTGGTGGGTACCTGGTGCCCAGACAGGAATAACACAGCACTAAAGCCAAAAGCTTCTTGGTAGCAAACTAAACTATTAACTGAATGCTGTTGAAAGTCTTTGATACTGGATTGCACAAGTTAAGGGAAAAAATAAGGGAAGCTGGTATACACACTGACAATGGTTGCTGTACTAACAATATGGTGGATATTGTGAGTAAGGCTCCACACATCAGCTTGTTTTTGTGGGGGCAGTGTGCCCATGAGAGCCACCCCCCTCAGCTGGACCATGATCATGTCAGATGAAGGACCAGCACCAGATCTGGCCAACTCCCTGCTTATATGAGTGTTACCAGGAGAGCCTGCCTAACTGAGGACGACAGTATTGTTTTAAGTTAAGAGTTTAGCAGCAACAAAACACTTCAAATGCTGTTAACAGACTATAAGAATGAAATTGCAAAGACTAAGGGTCTCAGATCATGGGAAAGACATGTAACTCTAGGCTGAAATTCTGGCTGCTGAGAAAATGGGTGAAAATAGTCAAAGTGCTTTTAAGTCACAGAAAAAAATATTTCATTGGTACTTGAAGAATTTTGCAAAGGATGTTCCAGATGAAATCCATCAGGCTCAACAATGTAGCATTTTAAAAGTAAGTGGTTTGTCTGTAAAGCTCCAATTTGCTCTATTTGAAATACAGTGAAGAGACCACAGGCCTGCCTCAGTGTGCAGGATACATTTGTTTCATGATTCCTAATGCCCTTTAAAAACAGACCTTCTGCAACAAATGCACATGCAGAAGTACCAGTTCTGTAGTGGTATTCTAGAGGGGGCATGAGCAGAACCAAGGCTGTATCCTGCATTGGTACACCCTCATTAATAGAGGTATGGAATCCTAATTTCAATGACAGGTGACTGGAAAGTTTGGTCTTCCCCTAAACTTTAGACTGTTAGCATTTGCTATGGTCTTACTGGGAGCCCTTCCCAAAATAACCTTTTTTTATCAACTGCATTTTCTTTCATCAGAAATTTTCATGGAAGCCTGACTGGTCTAAGTTCATCTTCCCTGTATTTTTCAGACAAAATTGAAAGAGCAGCTGAAATTTAGGAAACAAATTCAGAACTCCCAGTAACTGAAAATTCAATTAATGTTCTGAAAAATACTATTGGAAAATGAAACTGGAAGTTTAATCTTGATCCTCACTACCCTAATAGGCCCAATTTTCCATAAAAAATACATTGTTTGCAAGCTTGGTGATGATACAAAGCTGATGGGAGTGACTGATACACCTGAAGGTTGTGCTGCCATTCAGCGGGACCTTTATAGGCTGGAGAATTGGGTGGAGAGAAAACTAATGAGGTTCAAAAAGGGCAAGTGTAGGGTCCTGCACCTGGGGAGGAATAACCCCAAGTACCAGCACAAGTCAGGGTCTGACCTACTAGAGAGCAGCTCTGCAGAGAAGAACCAGGGAGTCTTGGTGGATGACAAGTTAACCATGAGCCAGCAAGTGTGCCCTTGCTGCCAGAAGGGTCAATGGCATCCTGGGGTACACTGGGAAGACAGCAGCCAGCAGGCTGAGGGAGGAGATCCTCCCCCTCTACTCAGCCCTAGTGACACCACATCTGGAGTGCTATGTCCAGTTCTGGGCTCCTCAGTACAAGAATGACAAGGAATGACTGGAGAGGGTCCAGCAGAGGACACAAAGGTGATGAGGGGTCTGGACCATCTCTGTTATGAGGAGAGACTCTGAGAGCTGGGCCTGTTTAGTCTGGAGAAGAAAAGACTGAGAGGGGATCTCATTAATGCATTTAAGTATCTCTAAGGTGGATGTCAATAGGGTGGTGTCAGACTCTTTTCAGTGGTGCCCAGCACCAGCATGAAGAGAATAAACTAAAACCCTAGAAGTTTCACCTCAGCATGGGGAAAAACTTCTTTATGTTGAAGGTGGACAGGCTGCCCAGGGAGGTCATAAAATCTCCCTCTATGGAGAAATTCAAAACCCACCTGGATGTGTTCCTGTGTCACCTGCTCTAGGTGACCCTGCCTTGCAGGGGGTTGGACTAGATGATCTTCAGAGGTCCCTTCCAACCCTAACGATTCTACTTTGTCCAGTGATTATCCAGTGATTCTGATGCATAGTCTACACCTTACAGCTGGTGGCAGACACCAAGAACCAAACTGCATGGTAATGACTATTACCCTTGTATTTCATGAGTAGCTGTTACAAAGCAAACTATAAGGCAGAGTCATAGACTCTGGCTCCACAATACAAGGCAGCATGATACTGAACCTGTTGAGATACTACTTCTTCAGTGTGATGCCAGGTACACCTACCATGCAGATCTGAGTTTGGAAGGAGTAAAGATATATTTGTGCAGTGGAACAGCTCTGTTTATGATGATGACTGCAGGCCCAAACATGCAGCTCTACACTACACTACTCCTTTTTCTGTGGTTGCCACTGGAAAAGATGGTTTAAGTCTGTCACAAACAATTAGTACAGACATGACTTCAACAGCTTTTCATAGTGTTTAGTTCTTCTTCCCAGGAACTGGGCTAGTAACAATCACAGCCATTACCATCAGAGCCCTGAAAAAACACCTGTGTGTAAAGAACCACTGCCTTTGTGTACACAGAAAAAACACAACTGCATAGGGAGGTACATCAGATTTTTCTAATTAATTAAAAGACTTAAAATTCAGTGACTTCATCCCCTCAAAATGGTTTCTCATAGGTCTGTAACTGACATTTTACAGAAAATTTTAAAAAAGTATTTGTAGCTTTGTACCTGTGTTATAAACAGGAACCCAGTGGTAGAATTCATTCTGGTAAGGAACTGTGTCAAATTCACTGCATTGCATCTGACGAAAGGTTGGCAAGTCTTTGCGACAGGGGCTGATGCTGCACATGCGATAGCGCTTCCTTTCTCCAGTGCAGTAGTCCCCTCCAAACTGGGGTCTAGAAAAGGCATTGACAACGGGACAAAAGAGTATGGGTTAAAAAATAATTTTAAAAGAACAATGTATTTCAGGTTCCAGTGGCATAATAAGGTGAATCTGAATCCTTGACAGGGTGGAGATACTGTTCATATGTTTAAGCACCCAAACACGTCAGTATGGAGCACAAAAGTCTATGTATCCCAAAGAAGTGTTTGGCACTACCAGGCTCAGATCACAATAAATTAACATATCAAATGAACTTCCCTAAAGTCCCATACTTTATAGAACATTTGACAGTTCTCTCAGAAAAGACAAATGACTTTTGCTGGTAGGCACCCTCTTAGTGATTTCTGAAAATAAGATGTAGAGTACTCATGAACTCAAATATGTATTAGGTAATTCTGCCTTTCGTGTTCTGCATGTGACAACTCAAGTGTCTGAAGCTCAAACCAAGCTGATGACTAGAATAAACATGAAAGGTGAGTCCTCAGGGTCAGATTGCTAGGAGTCATTGTCACCTGGTGTTTGAGGACATTTATTTATTCATTGCAGTGTTAATAAAGTAGTATTTATATTATTTCTGCAAAACCTGAATGCTAAACAACAGGATTGGATGTTTTTCATTGTGTGTAGAAATAAGCTCCATTTGGGGTAAGGGTTAAAGAACAAGATAACTGTTGTAAAAGATGAGCCAGCTAAATTTTACATATGTATGCTTAACAGGGAAGGAGCGGTGTCATGGTCTGTATTGGCATGGCGCCTGCTGATAAGTCCCACACAGAAGAGCTTACAATGTCCTAAGTACCTCCAAGATCTTGAATAAAAGGTAGGAAAAGGCTGTGCACTCAGCTTACTCTGGGTTATCGCATGGTCTCTCTGCGCTTTGAACTCCTGCCCCACACGTCCTCGTGCAATGGGACCAGGACGACCAAGCCCCCCATCCGCCATGGATTGCTTCAGGAGTCTTGCCTACTGTAATGCACTCACCAGAGAAGCACCACTGAGGAGGGAAAGCACAAACAGCTTAAGATCATTATCACAGGAAAATGTTACTGTGAATTATTTTGGTTCCTGAAGATTGAACACTTTTGTGGAAATGTAAATGGAGATGTCACAGGATGACCCTCTTTCACACTGAACAAGAGCAGAGCTATTCACAGTTCCCCTGCTGCCCTTTTGCAGGCAGCACAGCTTTGCAAGTAGCGTGGCTCACAGTCACCTTGTTTTCTCCACACCGAGTGCCATCCGCAGCTGCATCCAGTTTGGAGCGGCAGGAGCCTTTCACCGAGCACCAGAGTGTTTGGCAAAGGTTCTGGAAAATAAAGAAAACGGCGGCAGTCTGAAGCAGGGCTGAACTCCTATGGCCAAGAT